>VNKF01002568.1:0-129851 GCA_008044355.1 Drosophila lacteicornis
TCCAGCAGGATAATGACCCGAAGCACGCCTCTCGAGTAGTAAAAGATTGGTTCCGAGAGCAAAATGTGGATGTTATTGAGTGGCCAAGTCAATCCCCGGACCTCAATCCTATCGAGAATCTCTGGGGTGAACTCAAACGAGAGGTCGGAAAGACTTTCTGCCAAAATAAAAATCAACTTTGGGATATTGTCCAAAGAGCATGGTATAACATTCCAATTGGAACTTGTCGCAAGTTAATATCCTCCATGCCAAGACGAATGAAGAAAGTCTTGCAAAATAATGGCGGATATACCGGCTATTAGCTGCCAGATACTGGTATAATATAAAACAAGACCAAAAATAGTGAAATATGGATTTAATTTACACATTTATCTTTGTACACCTATTTTTGTGACCAGCCAAAATTGGCGGATTTAAGGAAATATTTAATTTACTTGAATATTAAGGAGTTTGTGAAACTGTTTTTACTTTTAATTTAAAGACAATTAATATACGTTTTGAAAAAGCTTTGATTTGTTGAGATTAGAGAAGAGATGGATTAGAAATAAAAAGTTAAACAAGAAAAAAAAAACACACCTATTATTTTGTCCATGAGTGTACATATATGTATGTAATTAACAGTTCGTTTACGCTGCGTACCGTAGGCAACATTCATACGGGGCAAAAATGGTAATTGCTGCCACTAAAGTCATAGCCATGAATATAATTAACTCGGCTTTTTTCCTTCAATGAGTTGCGAAATATAAAATAGAAAACGTAAGTTGCTAAGTAAGTTGCCGACCAGAGCGAAATGCTCTTTTTTAAGCCGTCATTAAACTAGCTGGCTGGCTGGCAGGCAACTTTAACAACCGAACAACAAAACAACAACAACAGCAAGAGTGCAACATAAACAACGGCAAATACATAATAGTCAATGTAAACCAGGGGTCCGCACGGCCCTATCCCGCGGGATAGGATTTTTCTCAGTCGGCGTCGCTGCCGCTCACGCATAGTATGCACAAAAGAGAACAGAAGAATCAGTGAAGACTAATTGTAATTATGTGTCTAAATTTAGCTTTTTTTAGCTTTAAATAGCTAGTTTTTAGGTTATAGCTAATTTTGTTGCCATATAACAATATATTTTAGCTGTTTATTTTCTCATATCTAACCATAGAGTGTTCGATGTTCACTCATACAAATGCAATGTTGGCATTTGACTGTAGTGGTGCGGACCCCTGATGTAAACTTACATGGCAGGCTGCTGGGCGCTGGTATGGGTGCCTCGCCTGTTTGCGTTGGTGTGAGGGCGTATATATATACGTGTATATATCCTCACGGTGCAAGTTCCGTTTTTTATCCGTCTTGTACACTGTAAATCAGGGGTCCGCACGGCCCTATCCCGCGGGATAGGATTTTTCTCAGTCGGCGTCGCTGCCGCTCACGCATAGTATGCACAAAAGAGAACAGAAGAATCAGTGAAGACTAATTGTAATTATGTGTCTAAATTTAGCTTTTTTTAGCTTTAAATAGCTAGTTTTTAGGTTATAGCTAATTTTGTTGCCATATAACCATATATTTTAGCTATTTATTTTCTCATATCTAACCATAGAGTGTTCGATGTTCACTCATACAAATGCAATGTTTGCATTTGACTGTAGTGGTGCGGACCCCTGCTGTAAATCAATGCAGGTGGTTTTCCTCCTACCGATACGGGGGTAGGGGTCGCGACGCGAGAGGGGAAAAACTGCACACGCACACTGCGATAATGGAAACTGTTTTGATTGCTTTTCGCCTTTTCGTTCACCTTGCGCCAAACTCGAAATTCAGGCGTGAGCTAATTTCATTTGGCTTTTTATCTAATTTTTCTTTAACGCGCACACATTCATATTCGGCTGCCGTGCTCAGCTTTTGTTGTTATTTTTGCCTTTTCTGCTGCGCTGCTGCCGCCGACACTGCTGCTGCCTTGCTGTTGTTGTTGCACGAAAATATATCATTTGCATTTACACACAACAGCGAGCGCTGGGGTTTTTTCGTGTGTATTTTCTACGTTCCTATATTGCGTTCTTCATGTCCGATCCCATTGCCTATTGCACTTGCACTTGCACGGTGTGTAGTTCAGTCTTTCTCGGCATTATACATTTGTGTGGGGTGTTATCTGCAGTCGCCAGACGGTTAATTAATTAATTTACAAAGTTTCTTCTAATGTCCGCGTCGGTCGAGTGTGCCCGCCGGCCTTATTTTTTATTCGCCGAATTTCGGCAGAAAAATTTCCAGAAAAGAGCGGATTTTTGTCTCTGCCGTATATGGTCACACTGGCCGAACACGACGTAACCGAAAATACGTAAGTGAACAAAAACGTGAAGATTTACGACGTAAGTGAACAAAAACGTGAAGATTTACGACGTAATGAACAAAACGTAACGATTATCGGTTTTTAGTGTGCCCGTTTATTTGGCTGAAACTCGCCCGAAAAAGAGCGGATTATCTCCTCGTTGCCAACTGGTCACACTTAAATTATACGTAAACAAACAACGTAACGACCTGATCTGTTTTTAGTGTGCCCGCCGGGTTTTCCGATGATTTGGCTGAAACTCGCCAGAAAAAGGGAGGTTTTTCTCCTCAAAGGCACCTGGTCAGACTTAAATTAACAAGACGTAAGCAAACAACGTAACGACTTACGACCTGATCATTTTACGTAAGGGAACATAACGTAAACATTTTTTGACGTAATTCAACAAAACGTAACGACCTTTTTCCAGGGCTGAGTGACATTTTTCTTGATTTTCAACGGAAAATCTATATTTTCTAAATCTGGAAATCATTAATGCGGATAAGTTTAAATTAAACTTTAATCCATTTCACAAGATCATCATAATTAGGAATGAAAAGTTTATATATGAAATTATAGTTAATTGTTGTTAATACTACCTTTGTTGTTGTTAACTTAAGATATCAGGATACTCCCTTTTCCAAAAGTATGCTCCAAGTATGAATGTAAAATTGGGGTTCCCCTCATATGTTGTTAAGTAAAGATATTAGGATACTACCTTTTACTGATTTGGACACAATTTTAAGTTCTAAAACTAACTTAAAGCCAAATTATTCCCAACTTTTCCCTTTTCGTCTTTCCAGAGGGCTACCTCACCTCCTGCTCGTTTGACTACCTCTCGGACAACTTCGACACTCGCCTCTTTGTGGGAACAATTTTCTTCTTCAGCTTCGTATGTCCCACTCTGATGATCCTGTACTACTACTCACAGATCGTGGGCCACGTCTTCAGCCACGAGAAGGCGCTGCGGGAGCAGGCCAAGAAGATGAACGTGGAGTCGCTGCGCTCCAATGTGGACAAGAGCAAGGAGACGGCGGAGATCCGCATAGCCAAGGCGGCCATCACCATCTGCTTCCTGTTCTTCGTGTCCTGGACACCGTATGGCGTGATGTCGCTGATCGGAGCGTTCGGAGATAAGAGCCTGCTAACGCCAGGAGCCACCATGATCCCGGCCTGCACCTGCAAGTTGGTGGCCTGCATAGATCCCTTCGTGTACGCCATTTCACATCCCAGATACCGCATGGAGCTGCAGAGGCGCTGCCCCTGGCTGGGCGTCACCGAAAAGTCCGGGGAAGCCTCCTCGGCGCAGTCCACAACGACCCAAGAGCAGCAGCATACCACGGCGGCATAGAACGGACAATGGACCACTCTGACCCAACTGATCTCGTAATACGAAAGCCTGGGAAAAACTATAAAGGATTTGATCAATCCAACTATGAGATAATGACCGAGAGAGACGTTTTTGTTATGATTTGTAGCTTAACTTTCCTGAGTTTCTAATAAATAAATAGCAAGTTATGGCAAAGTATAAAGTAGAGAGTTATTTGATCGAGTCTGTCTGGGAGACTGACTTGTTTGGATTGGTTGGTTTTTGCCCAGAGGGCGGGGTTTAATGCGAGAGATAATTAAAATGGTTTATACTTTATATATAAGGTTATATGGATATGTATATTGTATATGTCCAATCCTTACAAATTTAAAACTTATATTTATACTCTTAAATCCTTTATTTTAATTAAACTTACCAGAAAAGGTACTTCCCCTATGAAGGTAAATACGGCTTTGATAAATCAAAATGCTACAGACAAAAAATCAACATCCCGCCAGAACAAAAAGCCAGCATCGATTGTTCTACAAAAAAATAACTACTCTTGGCTAAAACAAAAATCAGCTCTATATGGCGCGTGTCTTTCTCTGCACAACCCGCCTGGCCTTTTTTTACAAAACATAAAAAGGTACAAAGAAATCCACAATTCTCTTATTGTTAAATATTGTTAAATTCAGAGGGCAAGGGGAACTTTTCACAGCCTTACACATAATATTTTTCAAATTGAGGGGTAAACAAATGCCGAATATATAAAAGTATGTATTATCAAGGCAGTCTTTCTCTCGATTTAATACAAGCTCTGCCTCGGCGGGTAATTGATGTGTCAACCCCAGAGCGGCATGATAACTCGATCCTTAATACTACAACAATTATAATTAAGTGATAATATTGTGCTCTTAACTTACATATTTAATATATTTATTATTTAATTTGTGATAACTAACTACTTAAAAAAATGTCTGAGAGTGCCGGAACTTCCCCGCCGAAGGAGATGCGTATTCTGTGCTTCGACCTGGGCTCCTTCAACCGCCCGACCCAGTTCCTGCTGAGCTGTGTCGGTGTGTTTGTCCTGTACATCCTGTACGGTTACCTGCAGGAGCTGATCTTCACAGTGGAGGGATTCAAGCCGTACGGCTGGTTCCTCACCCTCGTCCAGTTTGGTTACTACATCTGCTTCGGCCTGGTGGAGCGACGCCTGGAGGGGCACCGGATGAGCGGAGGAGGATCCTTTTGGAGTAGCAAACCCGTGGCGCGTTGCATTCCCATGAGCACGTACCTGGTGCTGGCCGCTCTCACCCTGGGCACCATGGGCCTGTCCAACTCAAGTCTGGGCTACCTGAACTACCCCACACAGGTGATCTTCAAGTGCTGCAAGCTCATCCCCGTGCTGGTGGGCAGCATCCTCATCCAGAAGAAGCGCTACGGAGTGCTGGACTTTGCGGCGGCCACCTGCATGTGCATCGGGCTGGCCTGGTTCACGCTGGCCGACTCGCAGATGACTCCGAACTTCAATCTGCTGGGCGTGGTCATGATTTCGGGTGCCCTGCTCTGCGACGCCGCCATCGGAAATGTCCAGGAGAAGGCCATGCGGGAGCACAAGGCCCCCAGCAGCGAGGTGGTCTTCTACTCGTACGGCTTGGGCTTCGTTTACCTGCTGGTGATCATGCTGGTAACTGGACACTTCTTTAGGGGACTTGCCTTCTGCCTGGAGCATCCAATGGAAACCTTTGGTTATGGCTTCCTGTTTAGTCTCTCTGGCTACTTGGGCATCCAGTTCGTCCTCGCCTTGGTGCGGAGCAGCGGGGCTCCCATAGCGGCCACAGTGACCACTGCTAGGAAGGCTGTGACCATTGCCTTCTCCTTCATCCTCTTCAGTAAGCCCTTCACTGTGCAGTACCTGTGGTCCGGTCTGATCGTCGTCCTGGGCATCTACCTCAATGTCTACAGCAAGAGGAATAAGCTGACTTTCGCCGACATCCGGGGGAGATTTTTGTGGTTCCTTAGCTCCAAGGATGCACTGCCTCCGAGTCGCAAATCCCTCATCGAAGTTTAGTTAGAATTACAAAAATTATCCTTAAGTCAGTTAAGTTCTTAGCTTTTCGAGTCGTGAACCTCATCCATGTTTAGTTAGAATATTAAATTAAGTTAAACAATTTAGTCGCAATTGGTAAAACCGCTGTCTACATTTACTTAACTATTTACCTTTTGTTTTGCAATATAGAAAGAAAAGAAAAAAAATACATCATGGCATTTTAGTTAAGTGTGCCGACCACAGAATACCCGGTACTCAACCCATTCTGTATTTATGGGTGCTTCTTTACACTTTTGCCTAAAAAATGGGATATACCATGGATATGGGATATGTGGGAATTCTCAGTGGCTTATATAGTGCTACTTCTTATTTATTTAATCAGCACTTGATCAGAAAAAAGTCTATATAAATATATATATATTTATTGGAGGCAGCTTTTATAGATTCTGAGATTAATATAGAATAGGAACATAATATACCCTTTCACTCAAACAGTACCAGGTATTAAAAAAAGGAAAAAAGAAGCTTGTTTGCTCTAAAGACTTGCAATAAAAAAGAGAGTCTTCCACGTGCGAACAAACAAAAATTCGCAATTAGACTAAAGCATTTGTTTAAATACCCGAATTCGGGCTATGTACAATTCTCCAGCAAAAAATACACAAAGCTAAAAAAAATGCAATTGAAATATTTCTTAGCAGTCGGTAATCCCACATCGACGACTTCACAAACCTTTAAGACGGGAAAGAAGGGAAACCCTAGATTGTAATAGACAAAACAATGAAATAAAACCTATTAATTATATTTTAATTTAATTTAATTAATAAATAATTTAATAAGAACTTCTGCTATTTCGAGGATCAAAATTTAATATTAATTTATGTACATAAGTACTCATGTTAAGGATCAATTTTACCAATTAATTTATATAAAGATTAAAGGATCTAAAGTTAAAACAGTTTTTGGAAAGTACCTTATGATATTGAATCTATCAAAAAATAAACAGATCATTTTTATTTGGTAAACAAATCGACTCACCCAATATCAACATTTATCCAGCTTTCATTAAGTAAACTAACTCTTTATCAAAGCAATCGAGCCCGCCAATGCTAACATTTTTTCAGCTGCTATTGGAATGAATGCAAATGCCAAGAATTGTATTTGCGGATCGTTGTACTTTGGCCCCTAGTTGGGTTCAGCTTTCAGATATTTTCATATTTGTTTGGCAGATTATTGGTTACTGCGAATAAGAAAGATACAAAGTAAAGTAACTTCAACCGATTGTTGCTATGCCAGCTTTGAGAAATTATTATATATTGTAACTGTAAAAGTTGGAAGGTAATGCTGAAAATCAGCATTGAGGCATTACCTTAAGGCTGTCAACATATATTACGTAATCACGTTTTTGATCATATTCGACCCCCTTCCCCCCTATGTAATCAAGGGAAATCATTAGATTTAATCATGCTAATCATGATTACGTGATCATTATCATTTTATCCCCCCAAAAGTTCATAAAAATATAGTTTTTTAAAATATACATATGTATTTGGATATAAAATGATCCAAGAACCTTCTCCCCAAATATTCAAATATAATCATTTCGCTAACTTCCTCCCCCATAGGTAATTAAATAATATATAAACAGCACCTTACATTACATGGCTAGATCGACTCGGCTGGTGATGCTGATCAGGACAATGTTCCTTTGCTGTATGAAAATCTTCTGATTAAAATGATAATTCCTAGAAAGGGCAGAAAAACTGAGTCTCACTATAAGTAATTGTTTTTAAAGAAGTTCAAGTTCTACAGGCACTCAGCATAAAATATAGCCTACTTTTTGGCGGCTCCAAACAGAGTCATCTACAATAGATAAAAACCTAAATCTATTTTGTGGCCGTAATACCTGTCCAATAATTTTAAACCTGGCTAAGTAAGTAAAACTCACCAAGCCAATATAAGTAACTGCTGACTTTATTTCTCTGGCTTAAACAGAAGCCACCAAGGCCAAAACAATCAAAGATATCTTTTTCAAAGATTCCAGGATATTTAGTCACAAAAATAAATAAAACCTTAAGACATCAAATTGTGAAAATAGTCAGTAATGTATTTTTTATTCGGTGTTTTGGGTAATATCTTTCAGATACCCAGTGGATGTGAAGTCTGTTGGCATTTGTTAAACAAAATGAAAGTGTGCTTCCCCCCAAATCCCAGTCCCAGTCTCCTCCTAGTTGCGCAGGAGCGAGTGCAGCCGGATGACGGCACGGTAGTCGTTGTGCGACAACTGGCCGCGCTGCGATCGCTGGAGCACCCGGTTCAGGCGCTCCACGGTGTCCGCATTGGAGGTCATCTTGAACAGATCGTCGAGGTACTTGAGCGATTCGCGGGACCAGAACATGGACGGCTTGTTGGCGTCCTTGTTGATGCTGCCGCCGCCGCCGCCGCCGCGCTCGCTGCGCTCCATCTCGGCCAGCAGGTTGACGCACTCCGGGTTGAGGGTCTGGCGGAGCTGCAGATCGACGCGGGCCCGCTGCTGGGGATTGTTGAAGGGCATAATGGGTGCGGCTTGCGAGCGTCTCATTTGTTGCTGTTGCTGCTGTTGCAGGCGTTGCTGTTGTTGCTGCTGCTGCCTGTGCTGTTGCTGCTGCTGCAGGCGTTGCTGTTGCTGCTGCTGATGATTCTGCTGCTGTTGCACCATGTGTTGCTGCTGCTGCTGCTGATGCTGTTGCTGGCGTTGCTGCTGCTGCTTCTGCGGTTGTTGCTGCTGCTGCTGCTTGTGCTGTTGCTGCTGCTGGTGCTGCAGGCGATGCTGTTGCTGCTGCTGCTGCTGGATGATGTTCTCCAGCTGCTGCTGCTGGTTCTGTTGCTGCTTCATCATATCCTGCAGCTGCTGCTGCTGCTGGGTCTGCTGCTGCAACAACAGAGCCTGGCGCTGCTTCTTCTTTGGCATCTTGGGCGGTGGGGGCGGCGGCGCCATGTGCTGCCAGGTCGGCGCTGGTGGAGTGGGCGAGGGAGCCCGCTTAGACGGCGACGATGGTGGCGCCTTCTTCTCCTGCAATCCCATCAGAACGGGATCTAGGTGCAGCGAGGGTAGGCGATTCTTCTGATCCAGGCGACCGTAGCTACTTATCAGAGAATCGTAGTTGGGATGCGGGTACGCGGTGAAGATCATGCGCCAGTGCTCCTCGATCTCGTTGCGCAGCTCCGGCGTGGCGTTTTCATCCGGCGAGAAGTCGTCTACGAGGCGACGCAAGAGCACCACCAACTGATCCAGGTGAGTGTGGCCATTGAGGAGGCCCGCCTGCCCCACGAGGATCATGTTGAGCTGGCGACGCTTCTTCTCGGCCATCTTGAAGCCGTTCTTGGTGTTCATCTCCTCCAGCGCCTTGATGCGCATGTAGTGGCTCTTGGCGTTGCCCAGATTGGTGGCCAGGCTGTTGATCCCATCCCGCAGGAAGCGGATGAGCACATCGATCCTCTTCGGCGGCTTCTGGCTCTGGAACTCGATGGTCTTGCGCTTCACCTCCTGGTGGCGTCGCAGCAGCTTCAGCTGCAGATCCTCCTGGTGTTCCTTCAGTCCATATATGACCAGGACGTAGCCGTAGTCCTTGAAGTCCATGCGCACGCTCACCTGGCACTGCTTGGCGGTGGCGGCCAGGAAAGTCCTGCCCTCGGGACTGAACAGATACTCGGACTGGTCGCGCGCCATTATGATCTTTCCCTCGCAGGGTATGTCGCGGGGTTCCTCCTCCTCGGGGGATGCCATGTAGGAGTCTGCGCCACTCCTTCGTCTGTTGTGGCTGCTGCTGCTGCTGCTGGCGTTGGCGTTCACGCACATGGAGATGCCCTGGCTGTGGGAGGACACATCGAAGTCGTCGTCGGGAGCTGCACTCAGAGGTATGACATCCGGCAGGTTGGCCAAGGGATGGTCGGCGGGCAGAGAGCTGCCTTTATCCTCGGTTGTCGTCGAGCTGGGCACCTCGAAGTGCTCGGAGAAGCTGTAGTTGGAGTCCGAGTCCAGCTCATGGGAAATCACCGGCGGCTTGGCTATCGTGGACTCCACATCTGGAGTCTGAGAAATGCTGGAGACCTCTTCAGGCTGAACGGAAACGGTGGCATCCTCATCCTCTTGTACAGGTTCATCCTGGACAGCTTCATCCTCTACAGGTTCCTCCTGCACAGCTTCATCCTCTACAGGTTCATCCTCTACAGGTTCCTCCTCTACAAGTTCCTCCTGCACAGCTTCATCCTTTGCAGCTTCATGGATTACAGCTGCCTCCGGAGGAGTAGGAGTAGGTTCCTCCACAACAACTGGCTTCTCCTTGGGTTTGGCAGGCACCTCCCCGCGAGCCGCCTTCGCCTGTGCATTGGGTACATAGTCATGGGTATAATAGACCTTGGCAGGCGCCTCCATCAGAGCTGGGGCTGACTTCCGTTTGATGGCCTGGGGCCGGGCCAAATTCACGTGGACAAGGAACCTAGAATAGTAGCTATTC
This sequence comes from Drosophila lacteicornis, assembly GCA_008044355.1. Lineage (NCBI taxonomy): Eukaryota > Metazoa > Arthropoda > Insecta > Diptera > Drosophilidae > Drosophila > Drosophila lacteicornis. Next base: position 10,161 of record VNKF01002568.1, read on the forward strand.
TTAGGCATTTTCGGGCTGCTCCACTCAAAGTGGAAGGGAGTCTCTAAAGCATAAAAACTACCCAGATCGCCGAGATCGCTCAGGGGTCCGCTGCGATCCTTGTAGATCTTCTGATGCGACACTATCTGACTCGTGTAGTTGGTGCTGCGATAGTCGCCAATGCGCTGGCGGCAGTTCTCAAAGAGATGGCCACGTCCGGCGCAGTAGCTGCACTGCTTCATCCGGTACTGCACCCGGCTGTCCAGCTCCACATTGGATCGGGTCTGTGGAGGGGAAAGGAAGTTTAGAGGATTTGGGGTTTTTTGCTAAGTGTATGTAGATTACAGTGGAGTGATAGCGACGCCACTTGTCCGGGCACTGGTCCGTGCCATGGCCTCGCATCTTGCACAGCTGACAGACCAGGCGGCTGTGGAAGGAGCACTTGTTGCATTGTTGCACGTAGATGGCCTGCTTGGAACCGCACTAAGAATAAATAAGAGGGAAGTCGTGTTAGGGGGGATCTGTTGTAAAGAAATTATACAAATTATAAAATAATGGAAAAATATAAATGTATGTTGTAAACTCGCAGGCTTTTATTTCAAAATAATAACGGCGGATGGCTTCTATTTTTATAACTTTTCCTTTTTCTCGATCCGAAACGTGTCGATCGCTCTTTTTCCCAAACCCAAGTTACCGTATGTTCTTTTCTTAAAAATCTGGCTTAATTCTATACGTTAGGACTATTATCGATAACATTATGCCAACTGGTCACTAATGTGACCGTGTAATACAAAATGAAGGGTTTACGATTTTAATAGCTCCATTCTACTGCAACTTATTTTCGAAAATTGAATGTAGGTGTTTCCACTGCTTCATCTACATTCTTTTTGTCAAAAATCTTATTTTTGTCAAAAATATTCATAATTTCAAAATAAATAAGAAATTAGGGAAGGGTTAGAAGGTTTAGGGAAGGAACTTAGGAAATATCGCTTAAGAATCGATATTCTTCGGAATTTTACGGAAGGAACTTACAAAATATCATTAAAGAATCGATATTTTTCGGTATTTTAGGGAAGGAACTTACGTAATATCGCTTAAAAATCGATATATATATATATATATTTTTTTTTTTTTTTTTGTTTAATGTATTTAAACCTTTGGGACAAATGATGATCAGACGGTTCCTCCATTTTGGATGTACCATCCTCCCTTATGAGATACCCCGTCTAAAAGAATGGACCATCCTCAAGAATGTAGCAGAAAGTTCCAGTGGAACAGGCTACAAGATGATAATACCTCATCCTTAACAAGCAAAAACCAGAGCCAGACCTGTATAACCCGACTCACATTGTTCGATCGTTCTTTTTGGGTAATTTCTAACCACTTTTCTTTATAATTTTACTCAGAACTTACCCCAAAACAGATGGCATTGGGACAGCGCGGCTCAGCATGACCCACGGCGCCGCAGAGGAAGCAGATGAGCGGCTTGCGTGGACGCGGGCACTTGGAGCGCACATGGCCCATCTCGGCGCAGTTGGTGCACTTGGCATGGGAACGGGGTCGCGACACCGGAAAGCGATCCGCATTGTTGATACGCCACTCCTGGCGATGCCCTAAAGTTAAGAAAATAAATTAATAACCCAATTTTTCAGCAGATTTAGCAGATTTAGTACTCACCACTCATGGACCTTTGCAGCTTGTGTACCGAGAAGTGCTCGCCATGCCAGCTGTCGTCGTAGAAGCGGCGCATCTCCTCGTTCCAGCCTATGAGTTCCCCGCCACTGGGCAGACGCTCGTCCGTAATGCCTGGCAAATTGTGCTCCACTTGGATTTGTGGCTCTTCTTCCACCCGGGTCTCCTCTGGATCAGCCTCCTGCAGCTCATTGGCGGCCTCCATGGACTCCTCCAAAGTGCTGTCTGCCAATTTGTCGCGAGAATCCTCCTCTTCATCCGAAATGTAGCCGCTGGCATCCTGTTCCGGGTCAAAGGGCTTCCTAGACTGAGCATCGATGCGTTCAAAGACCGCCGCTATGCGATCCGTCATGGCATCGCGGAACTCTGCCTCGCCCTGGGAATCCGCATCGGAGCCAATGGAGACGGTTTCAAGCACCTCGCTACTCGCAGATGGCTGCTGCTCCCTGGCCAGGCCCTGCTCCTGCTTAAGCAATCTCTCCGCTATGTCCCGGGCACTGGGCAGCACATCCTCATCGACAGCAGACTCCGAGCTGGCCTCCTGACTGGCCGATAGCCGCCTGGGTTTTTGAATTCGAGCCGCTTTCCTCGGGTTCTCCTCGGAGCTGCGCCTGGTGCTGAGCCGGCGGATCTTGCGCTTGCACCGCTCCACGGCCATGCCACGGGCAATGCCCGGCACACCGGTGGCCTGGACTCCTTCGTCCTCGCTGTCCGTATCATTCTCCCCATCCTCGTTGTTCTCCGAGTGGCTGTGGTTGTTCGTGGAACAGGAGCGCTTGCGCAGACGCTTCGTCTTCTGGACGCTGGGCTCCACCACCTCCTCCAAGGAGGCAGAGCTGTCCGAGGGCGAGTCCACGCTGCGTATGATCGTGGGCGTTACCTTGGCCTTGGCCTTCGAGTAGATGCCGCTCTCGGTGAGATCGGATTCGCTTTCGTAGACATCCAAGGCCCGGAATTGCTGCTCGTCGTCCACGCGATAGTTCTGCTTGATCTCATCCAGGCGCGAGGGTGGCACAAATTCGTACTCCGAGGAGGTGTCTTGCCCCTGAGGAGTCTCCGGTTCCACTGCCGCCTCCTCCACAACCGAAGTCTGCATTTCCTGAGGCTCTTCACCAGCCTCTCTGATGGCATTCTCGGTGAGCACCACCAGATCGTCGTCATTGGCCTTCTCCCGGTCGGCCTGCAGGCGGCTGGTGTCCTTTTGGACTATGAAATCATCGCTAGACATGACGGAGCTGCAGGGCGAGTGCAGGGATGGTGTGACAATGCCAGTCGGAGCTGGGACCTCCGGCTCGGTAATGCAGGATAAGCTCATCCTCACATCCGCCGCATCCATGGCATTCTCCTCGTGATAGAGTTGAGCTGCTGCTGCCGAGCTGGTGCTCGGCTGCTCGTTGTCGCTGGCATCGAGATCGATGATGGGCACTGGCGGCAAGGGCACGAGCACCACATCATCGTCCGAGGACTCGCCGCTGTAGCTCTCCGCCAGATCCACAAAGTCCACAGGTGCTGGGTTAAGCTGCTTGCGTTGCTTCTTGTTGGCCTGGGCCTGCTTGGATTTCTGTTTCTTCGAAGCCAGACGCTGCATCTGCTCCAGCTTGCGATTGGCCTTGCCAAAGGGACCGGGTCCGGGTCCAGGTTGTTGCTGCTGCTGTTTCTTGCTCTGCTGCTGTTGCTTGTTCTGCTGCTGCTGCTGCTGCTGCTGCGGTTTATTCTGCTTTTTGGGCGTGCAGTTCGGTGGGATGGCCACCAGCAGCCGCTGGTCAAAGCGCTCCTCCTCGTAGGCTTCATGGTTGACCTTGGTGGCCTGTCCCTTTGGCGCCTGCTTGGGCAAAGGCTTCTCTTTCTGCTGCTGCTTCGTCTGTTGGTTTTGTGGCTGCTGCTTTGGCTTCTGATTATTCTGTTTAGCTTGCTGCTTTTGTTGCGGACTTTGCTGCGGTTTTTGTGGCTGATTTTGCTGCTGCTTTTGTTGCAGAGTTTGTTGCTGATTTCCCTGTTGTTTTTGTGGCTGTTTCTGGCCCAGATTTGGCTGCTGTTTATTGGTTTGTGGATTTTGATAATGTTTTTGCTGCTGATTCTGCTGCGGCTGCTTTGAAAATGGGTTTGTGGCTTTCGGTTGGTTGGGAGCAGCCTTTTTCGGGGAAAACGTGGGGTTTTTCTCAGAGGTGGAAGCTTCAGGAGCTGTAAAACGGGAAGGTAATTGAATTAGAAACAAATTTGGGGACAAATAAGGAGGTTTAATGGGATCTTTAGTTAATAAACATAAAATATAATGCTGGGAATCGATTTGTTTACTTTTAGAACCTTAAAATGGTAATAATTATTATTATTTGGGAACAAATAATGAGGCTGGCCAATATCCTTAAGAAATATACATTGAATATAATACTGGAATCATTCAGCGAACGTTTAGAACCTTAAAATAAGAGGTACTCACTAATATTTATTTGATAATTGAAACTAGATATTTTTATACTACAATTTTTATATTTATTTTATTAACAAGGACCCCTAGGACACAGAATCCACAGAAAGCCCTTGCCTGAATCCTTAACCCCTCAAAGCCCGAGATATCAAGGCAAAATCCCCTTATTTGCTTAGATAATATCCGAAAATAATCTTTAATAGTCAACATTAACTGCCAAAAGCTACTATTGGAACAATAACCAGCTGCCTTTGGCCCATTGAAACAAGGCTAATTGCGAAAACAGCGTTGAAGAATAGCGAAGAAGCATTAGAACAAAAGCTAGACCTATTATTCATACAAAAGATGTCTGTGTTTGCACATTTGGTTAGAATAACAAGGCAGAGGGTGCTTTTTGTGAAACAAAAATAAACAAATCCATCAATTTCCTATTGTTATATGAGAAATACAATAGAACTTTCGTTTGACTCCAGTTCCAGATCTAAATCTTCCACTGAAGATCATATTATCTGAAGTTTGTTTGCACCCAAGACAAGTAAAAAGTCCCTGCTCCACGCAAGAAGTGTGACGATTCAGAGCAAACACAGATTTAGCAATTAGAACAAAAATTAGAGGAACCTTTTCCCTATAAATACCAAAGCTTAAACCAGAATTAAGACAGAACTCCAGCAAGTGAGAAACAACAGCCAGCTGAAGATGCATTTCCAATTTACCCTCCTCTTCGGTGTGGTGGCTCTCATCGCAACGGTGTTTGCATCAGGATCTTCTCCAACTGCGCCCACCACGCCTACTTCACCATCGCCTACCTCGCCTACTTCGCCGACGACGCCAACTTCACCAACGACCCCAACTTCGCCATCACCAACGTCGCCTACCTCGCCAACGACCCCAACTTCACCATCACCAACAACGCCTACCTCGCCATCGCCAACCTCCCCAACGGCAGCTGCTCCAACGACAGCCAATAGCCCCAGCCCCAGCCCCAGCCCATCGCCCAGCTCGTCCTCAACCTCCGATGATTCGTCGTCCTCGAACTCCGAGGGCAACGCTGCGAGGAACAGGCGCCGCAGGGAGCGCAGGCAGCGAAGGAGGGCCGCCACAAGGCGTCGCCAGAGGCGTGAAAGGCAACGCCAGCGTCAGCGGCAGGGCAGGAACCGTGGTTGAAGGTCCCAAGTCCTTGAAGGAATTCAAACGAAGTCTTAAGCTTCCCAGGAAAACCCACAATGAAATTTTTGCAAAAATTAAATAAAGTCTGTTTCCAACTGCAAAAAATGAAACATTTTTTAAGGATATGGAGAGGATATTATGAACTTGCAGACACTTTAATAGCAGGGTGGGTTCAGCAAATGACTAAGTCGCGCATTGACAATATCCTGGTCGTTCACATCGCCCAGGCCGTAGCCCTGTTCGGCCAGCTGCGCCAGCTGATCCTCGCTGATGTGGAAGAGCACAAACGCCTCCGCCTGCAGGTCCGATCGATTGGGCCACAGCAGAACCCTCACCGCCGTGCGAAACTCATCGATCGCCCCCCTGATCAGCTGCTGAGCCTCGGACAGATTGGCCAGGGGCACCACCATCTCCAGGCCTTCCTCCGACTGCCTTGCTTGCTGCACCTTGAGAGCCTGCTCTAGACGCGCCACCAACCGCATGAACACGAACTTGCGGTAGCGCTCCTCGAAATGCTGCCGCGGCATATTGTGCCTACTCATCTCTCTCTGGACCAAGGCCGAGATGATGACGGCATCCACACAGGAGCCCACCACATGGACGGTGGCTATCAGCACGATGGCGGAGAGCACGTACTCCACGAGTCGCCGGTTCAGCTCCTCGCGCCAGAAGAGCAAATCGCTGCCGTGCCACACAAGCTTGTAGTGGAGCAGGCACACCAGGCTAAGAAGATCCACAGTGGCCACTGCCACTGTAAAGTGGTTGAGTTGGCTTAGCCACCTACAGAGCGCATCGAGGCGGGCTGCCACGCCCAGCAAGTGTCTCAGAAAGCAGGTCATCGTGGGGAAGTTAGGGAGAATTTTGAAGGCTCGCCGAAAAAAGTTAGTTTTTGAAAGGGGTAGAAGTAGAAGTCTGGCGCCCAAGGCCAGCCTGATTGTCAGTAGGAGGTAGAGTTCAAAGCTATTTATGTATGTGATTTTGTGTGGAGAGGATATCCGTGGTGAAATCTACCATTTTCGATATTATACTTGAACATAGTTGGGCACCGAACTTGAAGATCGGAGCCCCCAACAAAAACTAAGAAGGAGAACCTCCCCTGAGCTCATAAGACAGAAAAAATAGGTGAAACAAATCGAAAGAGAAGGCCGTACGCCTCGGCACGTGTACGTTTTGTTGTTTTGAACATGAGCATGCGTTCTTTGTACATTACCATGTGTAGGTTTTGTTTTTGTAATCCCGTGCACGTGGTATTTATGTCGAAAATCATATGTACATATGTACATATACATAAGCTCACTCGCTGGGATCAGTTCGTATATTCTACGGAAAGAGCTCTAGAGAGCTCCCTATAACAGTTATACACACTTTGTTCTTCATATACTTATAAACTAATGCAATTGTATTGAAAACAAATTAAATTATTCAACAGCGGCTATCAAAAGCATGCATAAAAGATTTAATTAAATATTCGCACATTATTTGCACCCAACCAGGTACATAGTTCCCCTCTCAGACCTTAAGTCATCCCCAAATGTTACTTACCTGGGTTTGTTTTGTTTGATGTCGCCCGCTGCTCCCCCTCTGGCTGCTTTACCTGTCCCTCCGTTCCCTCAGCCCAGTAGCGAGGCTTCTGCCGACCTGCCTGATTGTTGATCACCCGCGTCTCCGAGACGAAGCGCTGGGACTGTTGCTGCTGCTGACCTGATGGCGGTTGCTTTCGCTGCTGCTGCTGCATCGAAGGCGGTGGCATGCTCCTGGCATCCGCATCCTGGTCGCTGGATGGCTGTTTTTCCAGCATCAGCTGATCCCCAGCACCTTGCTCGCCAGCCCCATCGCTGTAGTGGATCGAGGCGTAGAGAATCGATTCGAGCTCGTTCAGGCGCTCGCTGTCCAGTTCTTCCAGCTGCAGGAGATCGGGGAAGAGATGTTATGACCTTTTCAGGTGCTATTATGGAAGTTACCCACATCGGCCATCGTGTGCGTCTTTGTTTTCCCTTGTTGTGGCTTTCGTTTTTCTTGCGCATTGAAAATTATCTTTTTTTTTTTAGAAAAGAGAGCACGTTGAGAGCACTAGGGTGGGCTATCGATTGCAAACAGAAGAGTTATCGAAGCAGTGTTGTCTATCTAGCTGTCAGTTGTCACAACAATCGAATGCATAAAATAGCTGAATTTGAAATTAGTTTATATAAGAGGTTATTTCATTACAAATTAAATCTTAAGAAACTACATTAAATTAAGGGAAAAGCAATTACAATACATGTATGGGAAAGATATACCAATTTCCAAAAAAACATTATATTTTAATATATATTTAAGGGAGACTAGTTAAGAGATATGGAATTCCGAGTGTATTATTTGTATAAAATTTATATTCCTATTAAAAAGTATTTATTTTTATTAAAATAAAATTAAAATTTTTATTTATTTCCCAGTGATTCGATAGTTTTGACCTCGCTATCGATAGTGGGGGTGTCCGCCGATGACGATAACCAGAAAAGGCAACTCTAGCAGCCGGGCCACGTACAATTTGTTATAAAAAATAACAAGGTTTAATTGCAGCCAAACTACAATGTAAGTTTATCCAAAATCAGTTAAATTAATAGCAATACTGACTCCCTTTGGGACTTGCAGCATGGATACGATGATTCGCTACGTTTCGCCCGTGAACCCGGCCGTTTTCCCCCACCTTGCGACCGTGCTGCTGGTCATCGGCACTTTCTTCACCGCCTGGTTCTTTATCATTGTGGTGTCGCGGAAGAACCTGAAGGATAATACCAAGGAAAGCTCGCTCATCAAGGAACTGCTGATCAGCCTATGCGCGTCCATATTCCTGGGCTTCGGCATCGTGTTCCTGCTACTAACCGTCGGTATTTACGTATGAAATTAAGGCAAAACCATCACCATTCCGAGCATAAAATAAACTTAGAAGCTGTCCGTGGGCGTGAACGTACAACATTGAGGCCTTCTTTTTATTTACGTTTATTGTAATTTCAATTTCAAAGATTCAATTTTGCGCTTAAAACAATGTCGAATATATATATTTACGCTAACATATAAATCGTCTACACTCGTGCACGATATCCCTGCCGCGTTCCTATCCGGCCAGTCCGGCCTTCTGTCTGCACTTCTGCATGGTGGCCCGCAGGATGAACTGCTTGCGGGACAGCTGGCGAACGTGCTTGAGGAAGGTCTCCAGGTCGATGACACCGCCGCGCAGGCCTTCGCCCAGGTAGTAGATGGCATCCTCGGTGGCAGCCTCGTCGGCATAGGCATTGAGTAATCTGTGGACAAGCGATTATATCTTATCTTAATGGGAGTACATTCAAAAAAGTACTCACTGTCGGTATAGCGGCGCTGTGGTGGTCACAGCCTCGTCCGGATCGATGGCCTCGGCATTCTCCAGCGTCTCGAGGCTCTTCTCCAGCTCCTGTTCCTTGTCCTTCAGCACACTGATGTTCTTCTGCAAGTCGACCTGTTCGCGCTCGAGGCGCGAGATGATGCCATCGATCTTCGCGCTGCCCTCGACCAGCTCCTGTTTGGTGCGATTAAGCGTTTCGATCTCGGCCTGATACTGATTAACCTTTTCCTGAATGCGACGGCGCAGCTTATCCTCCACGGCACTGATGAGTGATGCCTTGATGTGCTCCTCGGTAATGGTGCCCGTGGAGCTGGCATTGGATGAGGGGTTCTGTTGGAAATTAGAAAATAAGCCAAGTTTTGAGTTATTAAAGGAGGGATTCTTACATATCCACCCGCTGGCGGGTAGCCACCGCCACCACCCGCTGGCTGCGGGAAGTTCATGTAGGGCGGATAGGGTCCGGCCGACGCAGGGAAACCGCTGCCGCCTGCAGGCGGATAAGGTCCGAAACCGGAACCAGTGGGATACGGCGGAAAGTTGCCGCCGGCTGTGGGATAAGGCAGAGCCGAGTTGCTGCCGCTGGGTCCTCCCGGCTGAGGCATGAAAGCTAAAAGGGATTAATAAATATGTTTAAAATTCAAGTTATTTTAGGAATTATTGATAAAGAGACCAAAATAGGCTTCCGGGCAATTGGCCTTTTATCAGTTCTACAAACACAGCGTAAATAAAAACCAAAACAAAGGGGAATAACCATTATTCCTGTTTCCGATTGCGATAAGATTAAGGGGAATTTAAGTTAAGAGAATCTAAGCATTCCTGAAATCTTAGATCGCAACAAATTCCGACTCTTCTTTCCCATTTTCCAAGTCAAAAAGAGATTCAACTTACAATTCGGCGGATATGGCGATGCAATTTGTTCCTTAGGCTTGGAGTAGACCGGCGGATGGTCGCCGAAGGTGACGATCATCACCTGGATGAGCGACAGCAGATCCGAGGAGTGCGGCTGCCAGTCGTGCAGGTACGGCAGGTAGACCTTGCCGTTGTGGTCCACGTACATAGACACCTTTATCTGCATGGTGGTCGTGGGCCTCACGAAACACATGGGGGCATTTTGCGGATGCGTGTCCATCAGCCATATACAGATGGGAATGTAGTAGGTGTTATCTGTGATACAAAAAAAATACGTTTACATCACAATATACAGAGGTGTGGGTGCTGTAGTTACTTTTGTAGACCACGGGAATTGTGCCCTGCAAGGTGAATAAATCCTTGGCATTGCCATCGTTGAAAACTGAAAATTATCAGATAGTTTATTGCTCCCTCTTGGAGGCTGTTATCATACAAAAACCACTCACCGAACTTCTGCAGGTCGTAGGTCAAGCTGCGGTACGTCGTGACCACATCCATAACGTCCTTCTTCGTGGCTCCCACATATTTGTACTGAAATTGAATGAATAGTTAATGTATTTGGTCAATTGCGTTGCGTGCAACAGCACTCGAGAATGAGAAAGGCAAATCCCAGAGAGTGGGACTATGACTCATCTGCGGCGGCCTCACCTTTGAGAGAAGCTTTGTGATTTGTGTCTCCTCGACCGCGGGCATTATCGCGCTTGCTTGGCTGTCCAATTGGGCCTCGGCACCTGACCTATAGAGCTATCTTTATCGGAAAATAACTACACGGGCAAATTTTGCTGAATAAAAACAAAAGAGACAGAAACAGTGTTGCCAACTTAGCTATTTTACTGAAATACCCCAGAAAACTGAGCGGCTACAAGGTCACACTAAAAGCACCCGAGACGTTTGGTGCTGCCATATTTTTCGTTGATTGACTAGTGTTGCCAGACTGAAAACTCGTTATCAACAAGAAACCGTTAAAAAGCGTTTTTAAAAACTCAGTAATTTAAAGCAAGTTAAAATTAAAATCAGAAGACTTTCTCTCTAATAAGAGGGTCACATTAAGTTCGTTTCTCAATTTTGCAATTGAAATAGTATTCATTTGTTGAAAGTCGACTGAAAGTCTAAAATTACAACTGAAAAATAACTTTAGTTATAATAGATTCCACGTTAATAGATTTATGAAAAGTGAAAATAAAAGTTATCTTAATTTTTTGAATATCTTGTTAAATCAGCTTGACCTCAGTTTTACATTAAATCTTACATTAATATATCACCTCCTCTAAGTTTGCCTTTTACTTCTCTGGTTCATTAAAAAGTTGAACTCATTTATTTTATTCGGATGTTCTTTTGGATTCTTTCAAGAAATTAATGTTTCCGAAATAAAGATAAATCGTGTGGCTTTAAGTTACCCGAAAACAGAATTTAGAGCTTAACATTCTTGAATTTATTACACTTGTCCCTCAAGCGCCTGGTGACTTTAATTAAGCAAATCGTGTTCCGATCGAAGCCCTCGGGCTAGCTTTGCTACAATTAATACAATTAATCCAAAAACGTGCCAATTACGACCTGGCTTATCTCTGCAAAACCAATCCGTGTACAGAGACAGAGAGACCCATTGCTCCACTCGTTAAGCCTAATTGTGGCCACAAATTGGCGCGAGTCGTTAAACTTTTTCGAGGCACTTTGTCGCGAATTTCAATTCGGTTGCGGATTCCGGCTTTGACAGTAATTACGTCCAATGTCTCAAGTTCGCGCACATAAAATTTCGATTCCAAGGAAGGTCAGATCTAATGCCTTTTGTTACTGTTTGCCTTGCTGATTGATTTCCAGCCGAAGCGCAATCAATGAGCCAGTGAACACTTTACAGTAGCAGAACGCTATCATTAAGGGTAGATCCGTCGTGGCCGTGGCGCCTGCTGGGAGTTTTTAGGGTATTGCTAGGTATTTATGTAGATTTTCAATGATTTTAGCAAATTATACAAATCAAGTAAGAGTACTTAGATACTTATCAAAATTAAAGCGAATTAATTAATATTTAAAAAAATAAATTACTAAATTATAATAATATAAAATAACAACGCTTACATTTACTAAAGTATTTCTTTTATTCTATCAAATTCAAATGCAACTTGATCGGAATCTTTATTAAGTTTAGTGCTTTTAAGCCTAAAATATGATTATTTAAGCTGAAATGATAGTTATATTTCACTTTTATTGTTTACTTTTGCGTAATAATTTATACCTTTACCTTTCGCATCACTGGGTATAGAAGGCTTCGGTTGGATGGATTTTTTGTTGCTGGAATGGCAAGTGCTTTTGGGCAATTGGCTTCTTGTGCGCTTTTGCCTTCGGCCAAAATAAATGAATAAAATATATATATAACAAAAAATTGTTGTCTACGTGTACTTGAACTCGCTCGAAGAGCCCGGCTGAGGTTCAAATCAGAAGTGAATTCACATAAATCACTTTGGGCACACTCTTCTGGCTGGCTGGCTGCCGATTACTCATACGCCTTGTGGTCGCTTTTAATTAGCCAACGCGATTCTTATCACTGTTAGCTACTGGCAGTTGGCTGGAAGCCAAGCTGAAGCTACTTTTGAGTCTCTGCTATGCACGGAGAAAAAGATTGGGTTAAAGTAGTTGGGAAATTAGTTATTTATTTATAAATTATCGTTAATTTAGCATAGGTTTTGCTATTAAAAGTATTTTAGTCTGGTACTTACTAAAAGGAACTGAATTAAAGCGACTCTGTAGCTCTTAAATTTAATCCCATATTATATATTATATTATTAATATATATTGTGGTATTTCCTTGCTTATTGACTTACTGACAACGTCAAAAATAATATGATCTCAAAAATTGTAACCTGTATATTTTAATATATTAATTAAAAGAGTTTTCTACAAGTTCGACTCTTCTGAGCCTTAAAAGTCCCAAATTCTATTCTAATAAACCTTAAAAAACCCATACATTTTTTCTCTGTGTGCCCCTGTAATTGCCTGGCTTTTGTAAACTTGATTTTCTCAACCGCGTTGACCTCCGGCCAGCTGCTGCTTCTTCCACCACCACCGCCGCCGCCACGATCATAATGATAATCATGGTAATAATCTTGGTAATAATGATCGCCTTCATTGGGTCTTTGTGTGCGCGTCCGTCTATTCTCTCTTTTGGCTGTGAAATCTTCTAGCCCGCGTCCCAAGGCCACACAAATTACAACAAAGCTCCGGGGGCAGCAGCAATTGAGTTCATTATCATAATAACCCATTGACCAACTAACTGTTGTAAGTCTTAGCCGTGAAAAATGGCCAGCTTGGGTTTCACCTCAGAATCGATATATGTTTGCACGTATCCGAGTTCGGGGACCACCCACGCCGCATCGGGAGATCGGATCTCGTTTAGAAGTCATCAATTTTGTCAACTGAAATCCACGGCCCGATTAATCACTTCACGCCTGCCAATGACTTTTAATGAGCAGCCGCCTTGCGAGCACTGCGGATTTAATTAAAACAATTTCAGCACAACACTCTAAGGCCACCGCCGAGTAATACCGAGTACTTGACCCAAACAAACTCTCCGGCGAGAAGCTTCTAGCTTGATGGATCCGTTTCGGCGTAATGGACTCGCGCTTAAAGCGGAAGTGGGCAGGCAAAAAGCCCGGCTAATTGGCTGCCATTATGTCTTTACATTTTTATAAATAGGAAATCTTCGAGATTTATTTTCGGAGTACTTATATAGCTCCGGGGTTCTAAAAATAACGCCTAATGAGCGCCAAAACAATAATAGTCTAAAAATAAAGTCTAATCAAGAAACCAATCAAATTAAACTGTCAGTGATGACCGCAAAAGAGAGTGCCAAAATCCCCGGATAATTCTCGGGAATCCAAACCCCATCCGTCTGTATCCAACTTTTTATTAATTCCCTTCATTTATCCGGCCCAGTGACCTCTTTGAGTCGACTGACCAAAGGCGGAACTCCCAAAGAAACTCGAATGTAATGCTATTTAATGCTGTTTATTATTATGCCATAAAGACAATAAACCAAAGTGAACAAAAGCCCAGAGCGCAAGAATCAATATAATACACCTGATGCTGCCATGACACGACATATATGAGTGTATCCAAAAGGTATCTTCGGTACCAGCCCCCACTGACAATATCATTAGCAACAAAGAACAAATTTCTGCCAGCATCACTTTGCAGCTATTAATGAACAATACCCAAGACATTGGAAAAACAAAACATATCCAAGAACAAATAAATACGTAGAAAAATACACACAAAGGCATGAAATAATATTCAATAAGAGATGCTTGAACTTTGGGCATTGATAGATTTTTCCCATAATTGTTATTTAATAACTGGAGCTGGGAAGGTAATTAAATTATAAGAGAATTTGTAAAAGCATATAATATTATGTCTTTTATTTATTTATATTATTATTTATTTTTATAGCTTGCTTTATAAAGAAGAAAATAGTTTGTAATTAAAATAATACAAGGCTACAATCAACTATATTTTTATTTTTAATTATAAAAAACCTTGATAATAGCTAGTAACTGGAAGAACATAATTAAAATAATACAATGCTACTCCATTATATATTTATCTTGCCCGCAAGCTAATTCTCCTCAAACTCTAAAGTGTCTAATTCTAAATAATTTAGTTTTTAAGCCATGTTTTCCAGGTGATATCAGTAAGCGTGCTATAATTCCCCTCCGGCCACTCCAAATAGCTTAATTATATATTTCAATTTTCGCTACAAACTTACAATGCCAAACTTCGCTGCTTTACGATGTATATTCTCCATAACTCATCATCTGCCCTCAAAGCGTAAGCGTGAGTTGGGCTCAAGTTTATGGTTTTTTTGGGCGTATCTAGAGGTCACTTCCGGGTCAAGCCCTGTATTCACCTGATGCTCCTCCCAACCCGAGCGTATTTTTTTTTCTCATTTTTGAACTCTGCCACTCGTCGAACGTCGAAACCATTAATTAGTAAATTGCTTTGTTTTTGTGACAAAATACCCAAAAATTGTTCGTGCGCGGCGATGATTAATGGTTGTTTGATTTGTGGCGAACTCCGAATTAGCCATCATTTGTGCGGTGAATTGAACAGGGAATTGGATTCGGGGGACGTGTTCTTCCTCCAGGCGAAAATCTCACAGAGAACTCAAAAAGTCAAAAGGTCCGCAGATAAAACCGTAAGCTCCGGTTCCGCATTGCTAAGGAGAAAAAAATATATATTATCAATCACTGGGAGGCTTTTCAGTTCCACTTTGTCGGCTTTAAAAGAAGATCAGCGCTCACTAAATAAAAGCATTGACAGCGCTGACAGCCCAGAATGTAAAATGAGCTGAGGAAAACCTTCGGTCAGTTTTGTTTTTGAGTTTTCTAGAACTCCAAAAACCCATTCAAGTCAACAATAATTTTGGAGCATAATAACGACAGCGACAGACACAATTACCTAGATTTTTTGTTTTTTTGAGCTACAAAGGGGAACTAACTCAATGTCAGCCTTACAGGAAGCAGTTTTCAAAGTACTCGCTTAGAGAGCTAGCCCTGGCCGCCTTATCATGCCTCAAAAAAAATATTATTCTAACTATTCGTTTGGAATAAAATTAACTGCCATTTGTCTATGTTTATGGCTACTGTTTTCGGACTTCAGCTGTTAGATTTCGCATAAAAGTTCAATTAATTATGGAAACAAATGATCGCGAAATATTTTCGACTTTGATTTCGATTTCTCGATTTCGGTTTCGTTTTTGCCGTCTGCTCCGCTATCGTTAGAGCGAAATTTATGAATGATCATTGACTGACTGGGGGTTTCCAGTTTTTTCGATTTAATTTCGAATGGTGCGCACGTAATCTCACCTAGGCCACTCCACTTGGTTTATATAATTCTATGGACATTTTGCATTGTAATCTTTTGCTGCCAAATGAATCGAATCTGTTCACTTTTCTGGCAATTAATGAAGTGGGGAATTATCCATAATCTCTCGCAAGTGAGCTCCTTTCAAGTGGCAAATTAGAACAGAAGTTGATTGATGCTGATTGAATAAGTTTCGCCT
The DNA here is from genome assembly GCA_008044355.1 of Drosophila lacteicornis. NCBI lineage: Eukaryota > Metazoa > Arthropoda > Insecta > Diptera > Drosophilidae > Drosophila > Drosophila lacteicornis. The sequence goes on from VNKF01002568.1 coordinate 25,743, forward strand.
TTGAATGGGGTGTTTGAGTCATCAAGAAATATTAGTCAGCTTTGAAGTGGGTTGTGTAAACTTTATTTAATTAGCAGAAGAGCTGTGGGGAATTCTAGCTAAGAATTATGGTTTTGTGTTGTGGGTTTGGAAGTTCCCTGAATTTTATTACAAGACAATGTTAATAAAAACTAACTAAATTTCCACATTGTGGGATTATTTATTACAAGATAATGTTAATAAGATATGTATTTAATTTATATTAAAGTATGATAATATTTTGTAAAATGTATTAAACAGAATATGAATATAACTATCTCTAAAGGGGTCATAAAATCTATAAATTATATTAGGGAACTATTTTTAGGGATAATATCAAATATAAAATGTTTCTTAAGTAATTAAAGCTTATATTAACCTTCAAAATTTAAAGAAAATTATTGAAATAAGCCTTTCTATCTTACAATAATATTTTAATAAGTATTTTATTGTAAACAAACTTATAGATACCTCTTATAACTCACCGTAATCAATCAAACCTCAAGTATCTGCGTGTCTGAGTCTGACTTGTAGAGACTTAACCTGTAAAATCCTAACCTATCGCAATAAAATTCCGTGTATCGTTGTAAAGTTTGTTGAAAACACAAAACCCCATTTGTCAACACATTTTTTATTTTTAGTCACAATGCCTCGTTTTTCCCCGGTTCGAACAAGCCACGATAAATTATCAAAAAAAAAAAAGCACCCTTTGGGGGAACGATGATGCCCCTCACCGATCACGATCCACGGTAGCACTTCACTGGTCACATCCGACTACCGCAGTTACTCATCTTCCGCTGCTTCCGGTAATGCGAAAAAAAAAACACCTGACGAAAAATCGAAAGACTTAGGCAACGAACTTTTCGACCTTTCTCATGCCCCGGCCAAAAAAAAATAAGCCACAACTACAACTACTACGGCTGCCCCTCGAGCCCCTGCGCATACAAATGACGGCTTAAGTGAACTTTAATTGTCGCCAGGGCCACGCCCCCTCGCCTTCAGTGAAAAATCCGCCCACCTGCTCGGAATCGATGAGTTTTGGCACGTAAAATTGATTTCTGTCCCAGGCCCCAGAACTTATTTTTTCGTGAGTACGTGACATGGCAGCTGGGCCGGAGATAATGAGAGACAGAGACCCGAAGCCCAACTGCCCCGAACCCTGTGACCAAGCGGACGCGGACGCGGAGGAGGAGCCACGTCACCGCGAATGGAATGCAAGGCGAAGAGCATTCGCTGCGCCTGCTGTCTCAGCTGATTCGGTGGCGGCGGCGGCGGCGGCAATTGACAACGCACAGCACAGCGAGCAGTAGCCCAAGCTGAATTTAAATTTAAATTCAACAAATTCGAGTTAAATGAAAAATTGATGTACCATCGGTCGAGGCTCTCGACGAGCGTTAAATGTTTGTTTGGGGTTGACAGTTGTCAGTTGGCGTTGTCCGGCATCGGGAGTCTCCAAAAACTCCGTCTCCGTAAAACCTTAAATTTGTATTTTCAATTAAATCTCGAATTAAATTTTTAATAGTGCTTAAGTTACGAAATCTTTAGCTTTAGAGTGTTCTTGCGCGCTCGTGTGCCTTTTTAACAGTTGTTCAAACACCAATCGAATCCGAGAAAAACAAAACAAAGGCAAACAAATCTAGGAAGCCCGTCGACTCGAGCGACGCCCACAAAGGAGAACTTCAGACTCCGGCCACTCAAAAGTGCATAAAAAAAAATTAAATACATATATATTTTAGTTCAACAAAGAGCGGAGTAAAAACTCGAAATAATTTTCATAAACAAACGCGTTCATTGACCAATTTCGTGGCAGCAGACAAGAAACAAAAGTCAGCAATCAAATGCGTCACGCTTGGCTCTAAAGTCAACCACAACAATAACTGGAAAATTTAAATAAAGCAAGACAAGGAAGAAAATATTTAGCCAGAGAAAAGGTAAGTTAGGCAATACACTTAACAAGGGAGAAATAAAATTATATATATTATTCACAAAAAGAAAAGCTTGACTTTTAGTGAAATTCTTCCTAAGAACTTCTTATTCAGTTTTCTAGAAACTTATCCATTGAAAATAAATATGTATTAATTGTATAAAATACAACCCTTATTATACAAACTTATATATATAAGTATAAAATTGAAGAATTTTAAGAATTAATATAAATAAACAAATTTTAAGAATTAATATAAATAAACAAACAATTTAATGAAGGGAGCACCATTAAAGAATGTTTAAAAAATTCTTAGCTTCATAGAATAAGTGTAATTAAACATTTTAACCTCCACATACATCCCAACTTCTTCCTAAATTCCATGAGCACCCTTAAACTTAATTACCCCCTCGCTTTTACAGTGTATTCACAAAAAACTGGCGCCAGTTGCGTTGTCTTATTAAATTTATGGCTGTTTTTTCGCTAATTTTATTTTTGCGGCTACGCGCTTAGCAGTTTCCTAAGAATTCGCATGAGAATTCCACATAAAGAAATATCAAAAGCAGCGTAAATATTTCACATATTTTATACGAATATTTTATGCATAAATTTAAGCTTGATTGGCTGGCGCCAGATGTGCTGAATCATTTGCCAAAAAATCGCAAAAAAAAATACAACAAAAGCCGAGATGAAAATCAAATGAAATCGAGTGAATTCCAAATGGGAATGAAATGAAAATTGCCAACTGATCAACTCCCAGGGTCAATTGCGGCCGAATGATTGATATGTAATTTGTGATTTTCGAGGGGGTGATGGGGGTGTGAGGTGATGGCTTGGCATTTAGGGGGCGGTGGGTGGCGGTTCTGAGTGGCGATAAATGCTGCCAGCTGTTCGGATCTCGAAAGCGAGGGCCGGCTGGCTACAGCAACGGCAATGGCCATAAATCTCGCTCAGAATGTGTGCACAGCTGTGCGCCCTAGACAAGGCCACCGCCAAAGATCACCTCAAGTCACCCCAATCGTAGAGTCAACCCGCCCCACGTGTGGCCTGCAATTTAAGTCCAATTAGCAGAAAAGGGTAAGCGGTTGATTAGCACCTACGGTTGCTGCTGCTGTTGCTATCTTCTGCTGCTTAATTAAATGCTCCGTGGAACTGCAGCCTCATCTCGGACGCTCTGATATGCATTGAGTTTGATATTCATAATTGCACACGAAAAAAATTTAGAATTTGGATTTTAAAATTAAATAGAAGAGAGATTTAACCCGTACTTAAATACTTTTTGAAGAGGGCTTAGATTCCATCGAATTTCTTTGTGTTTAAAAAAAGAAATTAATACATAATGTCGGGAAAAACTCTCTAGATTTTACACTTCAATTTAGCATTCTTTTACTAGTCTTATTTTTCTAGAACTCACCTTTTCTTAGTGCACACTTACATATATTCTATTCAAAAGTTGTCATTCCGTTTGCCTTGCATATTGAAGTCTCTCGAATCGTGTTCGCCAGCTGAAAAAAGTCGTGTCTAATTTGTAGATTCTCTTCTGACTTTTTTTTTTCTATTTCTAATCCGCATCTGTTGCCGATGCACTACATCGATAGTCAGATGGATATATATAGATATACATATATATATGCATGCATGTGGATTTAAACTCAGCCGTTTGCATTAGCATTTGCATTCATAACTCAACAGATGTGGCAATAAACGGCTGAAAAATTTGTGCATTTGTATGGAGATGTAGAAAAATTGTTGCGCCCGTAAATGACACATATTTGAAATTCGAATTTGCAATTGGAGGCATTAGACACTGGTCATCGGGGTTGAGGGGAGATTTTTGGGATAAGAGGAAAAAATGGAAACAAATTGGGGAAGAATTAAAATAATCAAAAAGAATAAATTAAAGATACCAATATACATTTTAATGAAATATGTACTGTACTTTATTTATTAATGTGTTAATTTTATGTGAAATGTATGCAATATGAAAGATAAAACATGTAGAAATTCATATTTAATTGGTAAAGAATTCTACTTACCTACTTACATTTATGGTATTTTATTTAGTATTAATAAAGTATATTTTAATAACAAAATTGTATTTATTATGATAATAATTTGGATACTATTAATGACGCATAATATATAAACATAATTGTATTTAATTGATTTAAAAAAACCCATTATTTATAATTTAAAAAGAAAGCAGGAAGTCAGCAATTTATTGCTTCAACTCTTAAATATATAGAGGGGATATTTTTAAAAAAGAATCACAAAAGTAATGGGCTGACTTAGAAGCGTTCTGTGTTTTCCAATATTGTAATACTTTCATATACCCATACTTTCATACTTAATACTTTCTTTATGATATAAGAAACAATTTCAATATTCCCCTAAATTTCCTATGCAGTCCAGTGTAGCTTAGCTGTTGCCACCTGTTACCCCTACCCGACCCCCTCGGGACCCCCTTCGATTGTGCCGCCCTCTTGGCCTGTTTTATGTGGCCGCACAATTAATGCACGTAGCGTTTGCCAAGTCGACTAATTTTGCAAGTGCCGCGGCCGCGTTCATAATTACCATGATTTGCGATTTTGCCATCGCACTTAACCCTTTTGGCCATTTTATTTATTGGTACCCCCATCCCACTCGCTTGGCTAAATTACCCGAGAGCCAAATGGGGGATCGGAGCGTTTTCTGTGGCAATTGATTGACTAGATCCGAGAATCTGGAGAATCGAGTGCCGAGCTAAAGCGGGCTCCAGTCCAGATGTGCTCACGAACTGGCTTGCGCCTTTTTTTTGTATTTTGTAGACAATTATCAACTTGAACTTGTCTCTAATGTTTATTTATATAAGCCAAATGATCCGGCGACTCAGCTGGCAAAAGGGGTTTCGTTTCGCATTCATTAGATAACCGAGCCGGAGATTGTCCCATTAATGAATGCAAAATAGTATCGAAAAGCGTTGGCGTGGGAATCGTAGACGAGAACTGAGCAGAGTCGAGTGGGTGACCCTGTGACCAACTAATGGTCCCAACGCTCGGCTGCACAATTGAAGTCTAATTGAAACTAGGAAGTTCCTAGGAAGTCGCGCCTAGAAAAAAAAGTGGGAAGTGGATTACATTTCGAGGGCAATTAGCGCGAAGATTTCGTAATAAATCAAAGACAAAGAGTCCAAGACCCCGACAGAGTGTGTTCCGACTTTAGTTCCGCGATGCGTGTCCAGCCCTCCGGTTTTGGATTATATTCCTCCGGCGCAGCGCGCCTCCGCTGGCGAAGGTCGCGGAGCGTGGCGCTGCCAGATGAGTAATGCCCATTAAGTGAGTTGTTATACTTGTCGGGTGCTCGCCGGCTGGGTCTCCTCCTAATGGTCTATAAAGAATCGAAATTGGCCATTAGCCATTGGGACGGACGTAACCCCGAACAAAGAGCAGGAAGCCAGCAGGCGGCACTGGCGGCAAATGCAAAATTAATAACAAACAACGGCGAAAATACCTCAAATATGTTTGCCATTTAACGCTTTAAAATGTAACAAGTCTCGTCGAAATAATAAAAACACATTCCTTATTAAATTACCCATTAAGTGGAAAATTAGTTTCTAAAAATAATTCAATTAAACTTAGGCACCGAGGTTAAATTCATAAAAATAAACTTGCTTCTGACTGTCTTGTAATGTATAAGCCTTTCGAGTTATAATTTATATGGACATTATTACTTGTTAGCTGTGGACACATTAAGCCTGCCATTATAATTTGCATTTTAATTGTATTTTTCATTATTTTTCATAGTTATTTTAATAACCACTCTTCTGTTTGATTTTTTACTTAATAACCATAGGATTTATGAACACTTAGTAAGGTTTCTTGCCAATTTAATCTTAAGAACATTAGAGTTTAATAAATATTGTTTCAATTTATTACCATTATAATTAATGCCGCAAATCGGCTAAATAGGGGTTTTCTTAATGTTTTGTATAATAATTTTTGCGTATAACTTTTAAATTTTTATTTTAATCCAACAGATACCTTTTCCTTAGCTAATTATAGTGTGATTTGTATTACCAACTCGCCCATTCATTTTTTACTAAGCTGATAGATGTTATAACTTTTCAATTAATTGGCATACTGATAATTTGTAATTATAATTTTGTAATATTACTTACTTGATCTTTAGTCATAACTGGTATTTAAATTGTATGCTCAATGATATACACTAATTTATAATTCATTTGTTTAGCTTATTTGTAACTCAGTAGCTACTGCAATTTATTAAATATTAATTGAGACAGTAACTGACACTAATAAAATATTATTAAATGAATGTGTCCTGAATATATTTTTAAGAAATAATAACAATTTTCGGGGCGAGGCAATCAAATTATGTAATAATAAATCGATCAATGTCGTGTACTTTTTTTATATTTCCTTTATCTAGTACTTAAAGGACTATAGAAACTTTAAACTTCTTAAAGAATACACAGCCATGTTTCTATTAATTCAATTAAATTACTTTCAATGTAATTATCCAAAACCCTTAAATATTAAAAAACCGAAGGAGACCCTGACTCCGGTCCCCGACCTGCGATTGGCATTCGGATTCCGTAGATGAAAACTTTCCCAGCAACCTTAGAGAACGTTTAGCAAACAGTGGCAAGGGCAGTGCCACAGTGAAATCTGGCCAAAATCGGCGCTAATGCTAAACCGCAGTTGAAGGTTTCACAGTTTGCCGGCTCGCAGATATTTTATGCATATAAATTGTAAATGATTTGCAAGCCTGTTTCGTCGGGCTTTATAATTTGATTGAGCTACCGAAAAATTGAACGAGGCACGAGCTCCCCGCACCGCTTTTCATAGTCCGAAAATTATGACAGCTGCACACGTCGGCCGGCCTGACAGTTTATATTTATTAATAACTTATTTATTAAGTTGCTCATGTTGAGCGCAGCGAATTGATTTGCCAAAATTATGGCTTTTGGCCAGCGCAAAAATGCTAATACCACAGTTGGGTTCACTGACCGATAAGCAATGTGACATTGATATAGCCCCTTCATCACCTCTCACTGTCTGTGTACGCGCCGTTTAAGTTCTTTGGCAAACTCATTTAACACCTATTATTAATTAGAGTTGGCATAAAATCCAGCAAAATATTTATATTAGTTATGGCTTTAGCCATGCTGGCTGGTAATTGGGTATGCAAATTTTTTGATATAACTAAAAAATAGTCGTTAAGTCTTAATAAGATATGTCAGGCGAGGCAACACGGCGCATGAGTGATGAATTAATAAAAAAACTAAGGTATGTAGTATGAATACAATATGTAAAATAAATATATAATGCATTTTTATGTATATTATGTTATGTTGCCAACACTACGTATGAGTGATATTAATTTAAAGGCATGACTAACATAACGTATGAGTGATGTAATGTAAATGCAATCTAGAAAGGGTACAAAAATATTAAATAATTATTATTTTCTGCTATGCTGCCATTTACATTTATCATTTTATTTTATAGAAATATATTAAATAATAATCCTTTGCATGTATTTTTCGTTTAACATTTAACTTATTAACACATTGCTTGAAAACCTGATTTCTTATTGATTTATTTACAAGCAAGCTCGTATAAGATTATGCAATACTTGTCACTAGTTGCAATTGATATTTCTGCCCAGTATAACATAAATTTGTATATTAATGAGTATTTAACATTGCGACTCATAAGACACAAATCAAAAGGCTCACACACCTTGGGCACATTTTCCAAACTCCCACCCGGGGAAATCTTGACTTTTGCACTTGGGTTCGGTTCTCTTTTCTGCGCGATAAATAAAAACCATCATCCATGCAAATGTCAGCTCAGACACCGTTAGCTCGAATAACCGTAATTAAAGTCATCGCCGGCTTAACTGGCCAAGAGAGCTGGCTGGCTGGCTGGTTGGTAAGATGGTAAGTCGTTGCCAAGGCTTTTGTGGCATTTGTCAAGCGATCAGGCTGCGGCTAAGACTCCACCGCTAAGACCCCCTCCAGGGATTAGACCTCGCCAAAGGGGCGGTCGGCGTTAATTCTGCTCAGAGAGCAGGGAAAATATTATTATACCCTTGCAATGGGTATTATTATTTTGGGTAAATATATGTTTTTAGCATCTATAATAATTTTCCTTATAAAAACGATAAGAAAAGGTCTACTTGTAAAGGCCTTTTTACTCAAAACAAATAAATCAAATATTTCTCTACACAAAATGAGCAGAATGAGTTGTTAAGCGCACAATCTGCGCTGTTATGACCATAAAATGGATGATATGTTGATATATCATAACCTGTAACTCCTCTAAGGGTATAAAAACTCCGGCTTGTCAAAATAAGCCTCTTTTCTCGTTTTTTAATTTGCATTTCAGGCGTTTCGCACTATCAAGGTTCTTGGGGCCAGCTTTGATCCACTTATTTCTCCGTCGCGCCATTGTCCGGCGGTGTAAATATTTATGTTGGAAATTAACAGCAATTTGCAACTGAATGTTAAACGAGCCGTTTAAGCCGGCGAGAGTTGGCTGAAAGCTATTGCCATCTTGAAGGGTTCAAAGCTGTTGGCCTGGAAAATTTGCCCCGTCATTGGCAAACAAAACATAACTGACCATCGTCAACAAAGCAAAGCCTCAAAAAACCAAAAAAGCTGAATAAAATATGCAGCTTTTAATGCGGTTTATGAGGGAGTTCCCAAAATTTATCAGATTTATTTAATTAAATAATAAATGTCTTGCCTTAATGCCAAGCTGATGAAATGTGAATTATTGTTCCGTTGCGTTGATGAAATGCTGATGTCTGAAGATGTTTCAATAAATTATTAATAAAGTTTTATGCTTTAAATTGTTGTAACTGTTAACGTTCGAAGCCTCACTAATTCGCCATTATTTTTACTAGGCTCTTACATTTAATGGTCATAACTACGACTATTAATTTGCCCAGTATTATACAATTGCATTTACAACCGATGATCATTTAGTGGCCACATATAACATAAATCTTATTTACGAGTTTTAAGCAGACCTCTTACCTGTCACGTTTTTTTGCACGCTTCCGCTTAATGGTGAAATAATTTGTAGAATGAAACATTGATAAAATTGTTAGCTCTTTGAGCTTTCAGAAGGTTTTAAAAGAAAGGTATCAATTGAATTTATGGAGCATTATTCAATATTTTAAATAAAGATTAATAATCAATGTAATATTATTATTATATATATATTTAAATATAATGCTTATTTAACCATATCTGTAATTCAAAAATACCCAGAGTAAAACAAATCAATCTAATTTTTTCCCCTGTCTTATAAAGTGACCTTCATTATTAGCATTTGTACCGATTCGTTCAACACGAAACCCGCATCGAATTCAAGTTCATGGCTCAAAGATACACCTGTTTGCCCCACTCTCACTATCTCTTCAACTCTTTCTCCACGTGACTCACCTGGCCGAAAAGCCGCTAAAAAGCCGCCGCAACAGTAACGAGTTTTCCGAGCCAGCTCTCAGCTTCGTTGGTCGTTGACTTCGGCACCGAAATATGTGTCAAGGTCGTTGCCGGCACCGCTCTCTCTCCGTCTCACACTCTTTTCTATCTCCATCTCTTGTGTACGTGCGGAATGGCAGCAGACTACAAAAAAAGTAAAAACCTTACCTTACACAATTTCACAATTTGCCGCAAAAAAAACCTCATGCTTTTGGAAATCTCCCTGTGCGAGGAAGATGATCAATTAAAATTGCATTACATAACGCTGTGAAATATTTCAATTCAAAAAACAATTATTAAGAAAATACGCTTAATAAAAATGCAAAGAAACCGCATTGAAAGAAACGGAAGTGTGGTGGCGACCTTGATTTTGTATCTGGTTCTGCGATAGAGACAAGCTCAAATGCAGTTACACTAGAAAAAATATGCATAATTCTAAAAAGATATTTAAAAAATTAGTTTCTAAGAGATCAAAAGCTTTGTATTGGAGATCACTGAAAAAATTAAATTCATAGTTTAAATATTATAATGATTGTTTTTTAAAGGCTATCAAAGAATTAATCGGCACTCCTGCGTTGCACTAGAATTCCCAATTCTCAAGTCTGCAAGAAGTTTTTCCTAACAAAGTGTTCAAAATTTAATGAAATAAATTTTAAATATAATATAATAATTAATTATGGAGGAAAATCTTAGTTTCGTAGCAACTCATGGGCTCAAAATGCATTATAATTGATTTAATTTATTACTTTAATTTGTTATAATTAACATTAATTTTTTACAATTTATTTAGTAATATTTTAGCCAAAGGGCACTGTCGAAATCGATGTAAATAAACTTTTTCCAAAGCTAACGTCTCATTGAATATTTCTTTTACTGAAAATAATTTCCCCTTAATTTTTCCCTGTGTACCCGTAGTCCACTTCTGACCCCACTTCCACGCCCACTCCGGTCGCAGCTTCTTCGCGGCTTCGGCCCGACTTCGGGCCACTCGACCAGAAGCCAACTTTTGGCATTAACCACAAAAGTTCAGATCGGCCGAGCGGCGTACAAATTATTGCCATGCCGCCTGTCGTGGTGTGTGTGTGTGAGTGTGTGTTCGGCCGAGTGTATCTGTGTGTGTGCAGGCCCCCAAAGCAAATAATGTTTAATGTAGTTTTTTTCTTAATACTTGAAGCGTCGGGCGGCCGCCGTCGCAGTTAGTCTCAGCACAGCCGCAACGGAGTGTGCACGCGCCAACAGAGCAGAGTCAGCCAGCTTAGAGTTAAAGATAGAGTTAGAAAAAGCAAGAAAAAATAAAACTGAGTTACATTTGCCAACTACCGCCAAAAGCTTTGAATCCCGAACTAGTTTGAACGGTGAATGCGAAAATTAATCTTTTCCAAATTCGCGACAAAGTTGTGGCGGCGAACGGAAAAATCGAAACCGAAAAAAAAGCAGCAACAAGTTGAAAAGTGTCAATTCAAAATTGTTGTCCAGCAATCGAAAGTGATCGATCGATAACGAAATCGAAGGACTTTGAGTATCGAATTAATCGCGAGCAGGAAGAGAAACTGATTACGATAAACTGAAAACAGATAACCAAAACCGATAAACTAATAACAAACGATAACGAGCTAGGAAAAACCCCATCAGCTGAAATCGAAATAATCGAAGAAATCAAAAGTGACAAATTTCACTGATAACCTTCAAAAAACAAACAAATCAAAGCAAAAAATACACGCAAAGTAGCCCAAGTGAAGACACCACCAAAATAATAATAATAGCAAGAAACGAGAAAGAGAGGCCAATTGAATTTCGATCATCTCTCCCACTCCCACACCTACCTTCGCTCACCTGGTCAAAAATGGATGCGCCCAAGCAGGTAAATGACAAATTTATCCCACCAAAAAGATACACACTGTATCTTGTATCTCTGCAGCTTGTTGTTGCAACTTTTTTTTTTAACTTTAACAAGTTAAGTAGGCTAAGCGAGAGAGCAACAAAAATGTGCGTGACAAGTCGGCGGCCTGTCTTTGTGCCTCCAAAAAGTGCCACGCCCCTTGGCCCATTAATGCAAGGCGGCACACCGCAATGGCTAAAAAAAAAAAACGTGTTTACAATTTGTTGTTGTTTTTCTCTTTTTTGCCGTATTTGTCTCCTTTTTTCCTTCATTTCGGTTTGTTTTTTACGTCTCTCTGGCAAATTGCAAATTTTTCCCAACCCCATCATTCATCATAATTTCGCGACATATATATGCTTTATTTTATTTTTTAGTTAAGCCTCAGTGGGTTGATCAATAAGTAAATTGGAATTATTGCCAGGCGGGCTTTCCTTTTGAAGTCGTTCGATCTCACTTTTATAGCAATTATTTCGAAATTGTTTGGTAATAAGGCTGAAGATCGTTGGGGATTTAAATAAAGGGTGTTTCTTACAAAAAATTCAGTTTAGGGATTTTATTTTGATATGTAATAATAAAATAATATAATATTAATAATAATAATTTAATAAGGCTGCTTAATAAAAATACTACTGAGAAGTATAAAATGTCCTTAAGATTTTAGTGCAGAAATTCTAGACATGTTTTCGTTGAAATATATATTTTAACGACTAAATTTAAGTTCTGCTTACAAATACTTTTTTGAAATAAGTATGTTGGGGTTTTACATACTACTAAAATAAAATATTAATTTGAATATTATTTATAGTTTACTATTAAATAATTATAGAATAACAGCAAATAATAAAGAAATACAAATGAAAGAAATTGAAAAAAAAAAATACAAGCCCTTAATATTAGGCATACTTTTCCCTTAAACCATATTTTTGTGCCAGAAATGTGAGCATTACTTGTAATAAATTCTAAACTTCCCTTGTGTATCAATTAGTGTCAGGGTTGGTTATTTTAACTATAATATATGAAATATATAGACAAAGTCAAGTTGTCTTTTTAAATTCTATTCACTTAACAGCATATTAAATTTACGAGTATTACACCCAACCTCCCAGCTTCTCGTCTATGTTCTTTATGTGAATGAGTTTCTGAAATCACTTCTGAGTCTAACAAATTTTAAATGGTGCTGCCCTGCTAAATTTTATTGCACTTTGTTCGGTTGGCAAAACGTGCCAGAAAGAATTGAAAACACAGACAAGACTCACACACAGCGAGAGCCAATGAACTGCAAATTGCATTCGGTTATTAAAATACTTAAGCAGAAGCAATTTTTCGGCGGCTTTCAATGCAAACTTTAATTGCATTCAATTTGGTTTTGGCGGCGTTGCTGGTGGTGTTTGTGTTTGATAACCTTGTGCAAAATTCTCGAACAAAAGCCAAAGTAAATGTTAAGTGTTGGGCAATTTCTGCTCAGCCATGCAATTTTGTTTAATTTCCGAGTTAATAACAAATTCTATCAAGTCGGCGGAGGTCTCTTTGTTCCCGCGACGGAAGCTTAGAATATAAAGTTTACGAACCCCGAGCTCTTGGGGACACGTGTCACCAAAAGTAAAGCGAAATACACTCGTACTCAAGCTTCAATCACAAGTCGATCGCATTCCCAGACACAGTTTTCCCTTCACTTTGTCGATTTGTTGCCACTTCCAAGTCGGATTTGACAATATCGTATATAGTTAAGAGCCAGCACCCACGTGAATATCCAGCTGAGCTGAGAGCGGCAAGAATGGGGAAGCAACCGAGACATCATCCAATTTGGTAGCACACAAAGCACCCAAAAAAAAAAAAAACTCTTTATAATTTATTGTTGTGTAAGAGATACACAAATAAACATTCTGAAGAGTCTCCTTTTTGGTTCGTGGGGGCTGCTGATCTTTAAATCGGATAATGACAGCGAGCGAAACGGATTTGGAATTGCCATCTGGATCCGATTCTGGTTCTGGCATTTTCACTTTCGAAAAAATAAATTAAGCCAGGCAGCAGCAGCAGCAGTCGAGTTTAATTTATTTTTGGGACAATAAAGAGATAGATCACAGAGGAAGGAAGTTAATTGAGAAGATGTTGGAATTTTTATCTGATTTCTGAACGTGTGAAATATCTTAACCAGAGCTGGGAAGTAGTTTGCAGCAAAAAGAAATCATAAACATAACGTTGGTCAATGATTTCTGATGGATTTGAACAGGAACTTGAACTTAACTAATTTAAAAATAGTTTTAAGTATGAGAAATTATTAATAATAAATCTAAAAAAATATTGCTAGTGCTTACTTATCTAAATAAAAAGTATTTAAAAAATATGTTTAAAGGTTATTTCAATTATTAAGGGTGTAATTATATATTGATAGGTTATTAAATATATTAAGGAGCACCTTGGCATTAAACTTCAATCATCACCTGCATGCATTAGTTCCTAAATAAAATTATAATTAAAAAATATAAATCCAGTTTATTATAAAAGCAATATCTTGTTATGTTAACTGCTTAAGTCTCCCGCTAATAAACCCCATTAAAGGATTTATTCTGCAGTATAACTTATCACTTTATCTGCGAACACATTCTTGGGTAATAAATTCTCGAGCTCCCTATCAACATTTTCCAATCAGCTCCCATTCACAAGATCGCCGGGGCGATGTCACCTGCCACACGCGAAATCCGTTAATTGCCCACCTTGATAATTCCATGCAAATCTCCCGGCACAAGGTGTCCGCTTGAAGAATGAAATCCGGCCAAGAATGTATTCCCATTCGATCGAGCGGGGGATCCATGGTGTCAAGGGGGAAAGCAATGGCAATAGATATGTGCATATTGATGGGGGGAGAACCATAAAAAACGCTTCCACGTGCCAGCGATGAGTCGCTTTCAGAGCTGCTCCTTCATTAATGCGCGAAATGTGTTAACTAATTAATAATAGAAATTAAGTTGGTGGCTACTAAAAGGAAAAGCAAAAACAAAGCCCACAAAATTGAAATTAATTAGAAGTTCATTGTGTTCAGGGGAGGTCTCGATTTCTGTTTTTTATCCTCCTTTTTTTCCTCTTAGCCAGGCCCAGCCAATTTGGCACCGAACATGACTCAAAATTTGTCGGCAGCTCGCCTTTGATCCGATCCAATCCGATCTGGGATTGGGATTGGGATGGGAGTTTCAAAGATCTCGAATCGGCTAAAAGGTCTGATCTGGCAGACGATCGTGAGATGATCTGACCTGACCCAGGCATGGGATCAAATCCGGCTCCGATTTATTAGAATTTCCAATGAGTGCTCCCCATCGCATGCTCATCGCACCTCATCGCTTGTGCAACCCCACCCGCACCCATGCCTCGGTTTGTGCCTCCGAAAATCCAGCAAAGTTCAGAGCATGCAATTCTCAGACTTGACTTCTTGGCAGTAAAGTAAAAAAGAAAAACAGTTTTCGTAAGCCGTTTTGGCCATGTGAATGCCGGTGGCGAACAAAAACGCGAGGTAGCGACGTGTAACGATGGAGGGTACACAGAAAAAAAAAAAAAAAGAATACAAGATCAACAAAAGAAAGAAATTAATTAGGAAATAAAATAAAATAACATCAACATCTTTATTTATGACATTGTCCGTATAAAGTCTTCTGGATTTTATGCAGAATTGTACTTTTCCAAATTGAAAAAACTGAAAACAGATTTAAATGATTTATTGTACTTAAAATGTAAACCAACATTTGTCTTATTATTATATATTATATGTTTTTTTTTAATCTTGAATGCATAAATGCATATTTTCTTAATTTGTGATGTTCTATATTTTAAAATTAAACGAATAAATAATTTTTGTGGACTCTTTCTATATTTATTTGAATTATTATGTATTTATATTTTCTTACTTTGTGATGTTCGATATTTTTAAATTAAACGAATAAATAATTTTTGTGGACTCTTTCTATAATTATTTGAATTATTATGTATTTATATTTAGTTTTGATTTATTTCAGGTCTTCTAAAAATTACTAATATTATTAAGACACTAGAAACACCTAGATTTCTAAACACTTTCTTTAAATTTCTCTCACTGCAAAAGCCGCAAAAAAAAGTGGAGATTTTTTGTATGTTTTTTGTTTTTAGTTGGCCCGCACTTGAGGTTGAGTTATTACACGGGTTTCTGTCTCCATCTCACCTGCCGCCACCTCACACCACCCCGCGCCTACATTGTTGTTGTCTCTTTATGTGTGTCGCCGTCGCCCCGCACACTCTCGTTCACACACATGGGTGTTGTGTGCTGGGTATTCGCCTGCCTCCCTCGCTCATTTGTTTGCTTCTCTGTTATGAAACGGAATTGTGTCAAGGTCGAATTTGCATGAACACGCTAAGCAGCCATCGGCGATCCGTGGGGCGGAGAAGGCGGCCGGGCTGGCGATCAGCTGTTCTGCGAGATTTGCCTGGCAAATAGTGAATTTTTCGGCTTTATCTTTACACGTTTTCAAAGTTATTGATCATATGGGAGATAGCTTGTACTCTTAGGTACTTATTTGGAGTTATAATTACACGCATTGAAAATAGGTACCTCAAAGGCACTGGGAAAAATTAAAGTAAGCATTAGAAAATTTAATGTTATTAAAAATATTCAAGAGCTAATGTTGAAATCTTACTATATATATGTAATAGATATATGTAATAGCAAATACATTTTTGTACATTAAGTGATCATATGCTTTGTAAACGATCATTAAAATTGGTACCTATTCATAAAAGGCCATTTTAAAATTATGTACCATCCAGTTACGTGAGTATCTATATCTAGATGTACTTAAGTAAATATAGCTTATCTCAAGCAGATATATTTAAACAGATTTTATCACAAACTTGTAATTACAAAATCTTAAAATTGTACCTTAGGTACATTTCCTGTTTAGATTAAACAGCAAATACATTTTTGTACATTAAGTGATCATATGCTTTGTAAACGATCATTAAAATGGGTACCAATTCATAAAAGGCCATTTTTATATTATGTATCATCCAGTTACGCGAGTATCTATATCTAGATGTACTTAAGTAAATATTTCTTGAGATACAGATATATTTAAATAGATTTTATCACAAACTTGTAATTACAAAATCGTAAAATTGTACCTTAGGTACATTTCCTGTTTAGATAACACATCTCTCCAAACACTTCCAGTGAGAAGCTGTCCAAGTAAATAGAAAATAAAGGTGAAAACTAAATAAATATTTGCCACGCCCTGGAATGTAAGCTCGAGGGGGGCTGCTTTGGGTTAAGTATTCTCCCATGTTTACATTGTGAACCCCCCTCCCCTCTCCGAATTTTGCACTCTGTTCATCCCTTTTCGTGGGGCATTTCCCGTGTCAACTTTAATGACAGTTTTTTGTTGGTTTTTTCCTCGGCCTTTATTTAACTTTTGTTTTATATTTAACTTGCCAGATGTGTGAATAATTATGCAAGTGCACACACAGACAGCCCCCTCTCACCTTTTCGGTACAGTGTGTTAATTGAAGGGGCCAGGAAAGCCTGGCCATTAATTGGTTAATGAAACGTAAATGATCATAAAAACCCAACGATTTGACATAAAAAAACTGATAAAAAAATAAAAGGTTTTAAATAAACGAAATGTTTGTAGAAAATTTGGCAATACAATTAAATGAGTAGCAATTATAGTAATTCGATTTGAGTAAGCTTTTGGGATTCGGGAAATTACTTTACTTAGGATGAGTTAAATAGGAATTCTGGACATTTAATATAAAAATTACCCAAATTAAATTAATAAATATAATGATTATTATGTGCTAGTGTGTTATTATGCAAAATCAATCAATAGGAATAAGTTTAAGATTCTTTTAATTGCATTTCGATGAGCTGGCCTTAATAAGAAAGCTCTCTATATGGGAAATTATGCAATCAAGGCCCAAGCACTTATGCAATCTTGAAGTCCGACCAAAGAACTTCCTCCATTCAAAGTTGAATCGAGTGAAATCATTCTCTAATTGTCCAGTTCCATTTACTGCATATCTAGACATATATGCATTAGACCCAATCACGATCCCAGATGCATCATCATCATCAGAGCTCTTCTGCCTTTCACACAGCATTCTCGGGCGATGAACACAGCATAAAGAACAGCAATTCATAAAATGTTTAACAAATGATATTGTTGTGTTATTAATAACTTTGATTGTGCCGGCCATCCCCACCTCGCATTCGGATAAATGATTGTCGACCACCCACGATGGCCACTGGATAAACATTTGCTTTCGTTGTTGTTTACCATTAAGTGAAAAAATAAAATAAACTAGCAAGGAAGTTGGGATTAAGTGAGTCATGGGAATATTCTAAAATAATTTTAAATATGGAGCGTTACGCCATTTAAAAACCCAAAGAGAGCTATAACAATCAATTATATAGCGGACACAACTTTCTCATATTTAAAACTTAAAAAATAAAAGAATATCAGCCCACAGAAAATAGCCAATAAATTGGTTGTCGCCCGCACTCTAAATACCATAAAATTAGTCATAATTCAGACAAAAGATAAAGCCGAAAACAAAGCATTAAAATCGAACAGAAAAAAATTTTGGCAAATAATTTGCCAAAAATGGCCAATTAATAGATCGCTATCAAAAGCGGTGAACGGTTAAACAGCTGCTGTATACCCGCTGGCCAACAACATGATTTGGGCCAACTCAAGCGGGTTGGCAACAAGAAAAAAAGCAAATAACATGGAAAAAATGTAAAAATAAAATAAAAAAATAAATAAAAACTGAAAAGTACGCTTTGAAATTAAGTGCAAAATGTTCTTAAGGAAAATACACATGGTTTTTGACTTGAAATTTATATAATTGACATGCTTAAAATATAGAGGTAAGACTGGATAAACTTATTATATAATTACTGAATATCCCAGCGCTCCTTTTTGGTAAAGGGTTACTTTCCCTGACAACTAGATTTACTCCCCTAAAACCCCCATAAATTAGCAACCACCGAAAAACCTGGCTAATAGCATCTATAAATCGCTCAGCGGACCCGATATGCAAATGCAGCAGCCAGGCAAAAAACAAATTGTGCGATAACCAAAGCTAATTGGAAATTCCTGCAGGCAATGGCAGGCCAAAAAGTGAAGGCAATACCAGCAGGGAGAAAAAAAAAAATACAATAAATACGAGTGCAGGCCAACTGCAGCATGAATCAAGTCCGGGAACGCAGCCGGATATGTTTATCCATTTATATTGACATGCAGCGCTTAGAACCCTGGAACGATCGGCTGACGAAATGGCAAGCACACCGGGTATAAGTCGAAGACATTAATCTCCGCCTGTCTGCACATCTCGAGAGCCGGCCAAGACATTGTCATGGTTCCCCTTTGAGCACTTGAGCCACACACACCCGGCTCTCAACACTCCCCCTTCATGCTTCAGTGGCATGACAAGCCCACCAACTCCGGTCTGGTTCGGGCCTCCAGCTTAAAACAACATTGGGAATTCCCTTCTCTCAAAGGAGGAACCTTAACACTTTCAATTTATATAAGTTAAATATATATTCAAGAATTAAATATGTACAGGGATTAAAAACATTCTCGCTTGATGACTCAATCAGGCAAATCCGATTTATTCATTCTTAATGTATGCTTTATGGCTGGTGATTAACTTTGGCTGAGAGATTTAATTATACGCACTATTTCCTGCTGATTTATGGCAGGGGCAATGCATTTTGCAATCAACGTGGATTCAATAAAGATTTTCCTGTTCTACAGAGATGAATAATAATAACAAATTACTTGTAATATATAAAATTAGGCTTAATAAATAAATAAAATGATGAATAAATCAGGCGAATTCGTGGTAATTATGAAGAATTTAACTCGAAATTCTACTAATTTTTAGAGATTAAAATATAAATCAGTTATGAACCTACAAAAATATATTTTTTAGGAAGTCTACATATTTAAACCTAAAACAACTCTTAATTTAATATATTTGTAGTTAAAGTCTTACTTTGTTAGCTCTTGCAAGCCGTAAGCCCTGAAAATAAATTGGTTTCAGGTCACATAAACAGGGTTAATATATTGGTTGGCGGCTCTCCCTCTCCATCTCTTTATTTTTATGTCTTTTGGCTTTAAGGTATTTACTGTTATGGCTGCTGCCACTGCAGTTTTATGCTTGACCTTCAAGCCGTTTACAGAAACTGGACAAAAAGCGACTTGCTTTTTGCCTGGCAACCTGACAACCTGGCGACCGAAACTTTCCAGCGGCCCGCGGAGATTTCTATGCGAGTTCGTTGCCTAAGTCTTTTGTCTGAGCCAAAGTCTAGACGAATTTATGAGGCGTGACCGGGCAACATGACGCTGTTATTACAATAGAGTCATCAGCCCTGATCACAAGTCCCCCTGCCGATTCCCGATTTACCCATATCCCCCGAACTTGCCCCCCGCGCCGAACTGTTATACTTAATGGGCGAAACCAGAGTCAAAAATGGCTAAAAATAACAAATGTGCCGCAATTACCAGCATAAAAAATAAGTTTCGAGGGGAAAAAATACACGTAGAATAGCCCACGCGACCCGACCGTCAAACAAGCTGAGAACGCCCCAGAGGAATAATTTGCGCTATAACTCGCCGTGTTCGTATGTGTGTTTGATGTGGGAAACACTCGAAATTACCAAAAATTTGCGGCTGTCGAAATAAGTAATAATAAAAACACAACAAACACAAAAAAATGAGACTCGAACAGCAGAAACAACAGTAGAACCCGGCACGGCACCCGGATTCATTATTTATGGCTCCCATTGTTGTTGATTCGCTATTTCTTTTTTTTTTTTATTATTTATTTTTTCATACATTTAATATTTATTGATTTCTCTGCTGGACACAAGACGCATTCATCACGTGCGTCATTTAACAGTTCAATTGATTTGAATAAAAATGCTATTTATAGAGCCTGACTGCGGCCTGGAATTTAATTGCCAAAGCGCCAGAGGGCCAAGAAACTAAATTTCCCTTTAATCACTGGCTTTGATTAGTCAGAGATTCTGGATGAAGAAAAAGTTTTTTTTTTTTTGCGGCGACTTGCTATTATCTAACCACATTTAGTGGCTTTCTCTTTCCCCGGCGAGACCCGGACTCTTTCGCTGGTCAACCGGTCGGTTTGCCTTCTAATTGGACGGCAGCAAACCGAAGCGGATATATATGAACCGAAAGCAATCGGTACTTTCCAATTTATAACAAACAAAATTCCACATATTAAGTTCAAACCAAAAATCCGGTTCTACTCCGTGTTCTGTTCTGTTTGCATTCTGTTTGTTTCTTTCTCTCCCCAAACAATTTGTTACAATTTATTTTTGGCTATTAGGGAGCAGGGGATAATGGCCTCCCACAATGCGAATTTTTTGCACAAAGCCTTTTTTTTTGTGCGCAATTCTCGCAGCTGACAGTAATTTATGATATTAATTGGTAATTAATTAAGTAAAGCATAGAGTATTAGAGACCTCTCTCGCATGACAAACGATGATTTGAGGGGATTACTACTATCCCAAAGCCATCTCCTTTTTTGGCCTCCACCCCATTGCGATATGGGGAAACCATCATAGATCGCCACAGCCATTCATTAATTAGGGCCTTTTGGCATTGTTCGTGCGGCGTACGCTTCGCTTTTTTTACGGCTTGTTAAACACAGTTTGAGAAACATTTTATTTAATTAATGAGCTACGAGAATTAACAACTAAACGGGGCGTATCAAATGTCTTTACTATACTTTGGTGGTTTTTTAAAACTAGAGATGGTTCGATTTGGGGTGTATTTAAGGTGTTTCTTGATTTTATGAAGCTTCAAAATAATATTTATATATGTTTTATTGCCTTAAATATTAATTTGGCAAATTAAACTATTCATTTCGGAGAAGTTTTATAGAAAAATAAATAAATTTTCATGTTTTTTTACCACATTTACTTTAAATATTATAATTTTACAGCTTAAGTATTTCCTATAAATCTCATAAATACAATATAGAGTTGCATTTTACTTTTATTTTCTCAAATACCGATATATTATCTTTCTCGTAACCCGCCTCGTGTCACGCTCCCATCTCAAAGACGCAAAATCACGGCGCGTGGCAAAATAAAATACGCAAAATAACTTCCAAAAAGCCAAGACAACAAATTAGTTGCCAAATTAGTCGTAGCCATTAAAAGATTGCTTAGCACTTTACAAATTAGACAAAATCCAAAGCTTGCCAA
Source organism: Drosophila lacteicornis (assembly GCA_008044355.1). Lineage (NCBI taxonomy): Eukaryota > Metazoa > Arthropoda > Insecta > Diptera > Drosophilidae > Drosophila > Drosophila lacteicornis. The sequence continues at coordinate 47,311 of VNKF01002568.1, forward strand.
ATCAGCATATTATATATAGAAACTATTTATTAAAAAGAGCCGCCACAGACTAAATTTATGATCATCTACCAAGAACAAGTTCAAAAGTGATCAGAAATTAATCAGATCATTGACCCAAAGAACTACTGAGAAATTCTGAACGGAGGCCACACCCTCCTTTCGCTGAAAATGAAGAGGATTACCCAGAACCGTTAAAGACAAGTAAGTCTGGAGATGCGACGGATCCAGATCCAGTTTGGTCAACCAATAAATAAATTCAATTTAAATTCAGCTTAAAAGGTAGCCATAAAAGCGAGAAATTACCTGGGATCATTTGCAGATGACCAAGCTGGTTTCATCCCGCCTTTTTCGCCATGAATGATCGATTTTTTTCTGCCTTTTGGCTTTCACTAACTAATTGGTATTTAACATAATGAAATATTTAAAAAGTCGGCGGGTTTTATGTTTTGCTGTACGATTTATATTTATTTTCTTGCATTAGTTTATTGGAAAAGATGAAAGGATGAAGAGGAGAACACACACATTTCGAGTGTGAAAGATAGTGAGAAGTCTCAAAACAGTGCGAAAGCGAAAGTTGTACAATTTCAGGCTTAGAATGTTGAAACTAATTGAATTTGCACTTGGAAAAGTCCATCTCGGGATGCTGTTGCTTGAATCTGTAATGGAAAGAATAATAAATCAGTTCTTTTTATAGAGATAACTAGGTTAAAGGCTATAAAAATTGCATAATCTAACTATCAAGTCTGTAAAAAGCCATTAAAAGTTGTATAACTATTATTTTATGGTGTTAAAACAAGTATTGTAGTTTATATTTATTATACAGACACTAATAAAGTTATTTATCAGTAGTAAAAAATAAAAGTAGATTGATAGCTTTAAGAACTGCTCGAAATTATTAAATTTAAAATCCTTCTAAAATGTTAAGACTTACTTTTCGAGTATATCCTGCTTCTTGCGATCATCACTGGTGGGCAGACCCATCTCCTTCTGTCGCTGATCAAACATCATCTTCTCTACCATGCTGCGTGTCTCCCCGTCCAAATCGGACAGCTTCGATGGCTCTGGGTTGATCTTGCGCGTGGAAATCTCTGGATCGGTGGTAACCAAGCGACTCCACCAGTTCATCTTGTTAATCTTCTCCAGTGTGATCATCACAGTCTTGCTATCTTGCAAGACCCACACGCACTCCTCCTGCTTCACCTCGCCGCACAGCTCGCCATCGATGATGGGCTCTTGACCTTTGAGACCCACCTTCAGGTGCTTCTTACCAATGTTGACCACCAGATCGCGGGAGCGTAGAGCGAATGACACGTTGAAGGGAATCTTGAGCTGCAGAGAGGAAAATAAACAAGAAAATAATTTAAATTTAATATATAAAAGGAGATTAGAAGGAGATCTAAGCTATAAGCAGACTTTGGTGTACTTTAATATAAAATCTGACAAATTTAACCCATTAATTTTAATTTTTCTTGGTTTTTCTGCGTGTAATGCCAAAGCCATTCCGTTAATGACAATCAAACTGGAGTAGAGTGGATTATGCAGGGGGTTCTTCTCTTCATGTAATCAAGCTTGGAGTGGCAGGTCTCTGGTGATTAATGATCGGATGTGTACATCTACGGATGATTCTTTAGCCCCAGACTTTGCTTTGGTCATTGCACAACCTTGGCGAGCTAATAACGATCTCTCTCTCGCTATAAATAAATTCAACCAACTGCAGGGGCACGTCTCTGGGCTCCATATCTCAGCTGCCAGATCTGGCTGCCTGCCCTTCACCAAGATCAACAGATTCCTTTGTTCAAGGACCCCAAGTAGAACGGGAATTTAGTTCAGCTGCCAGTTCAAGGACGTACGTACAGCGGTTCTTGAGGTCCGGTTAAGGGTCTGAGCTCCTTCGCTCGCTTGATGGAGATGGGAATGTCGCTCAACAGGTTGCAGAGGCGATGGAGTTATTTATGCTGCTGCATCAGCCTGGCCAAGTTCACAGCAATTACACTGGCGTCTAGAATTATATGCCACGGCTGGCCATTAATTATAAATCGCACGGATACATGCATACATTAACACCTTTCCCATTAGCTCGCAGCATAATTAAAGCCAGAGAGTTATTAGACAACTGGCTGTGCAATCAATTAGCGGCTCTCGGCTGAAACAATGAGCGGGGGTAAGGGTGAGCCCCTTTAATTTAAATCTCACGACGCCGACGCCGCATCCGACCAAGGACGCTTTCCACAGCGACCACAGCTCACATCATTCGTGTGGGCAGCCATCCAAGGTGGCTGCCACTCCGAACTCCGAGACGATTCTTCTGCAGCGGAGCAGCACGCGGCTCGTGTCAACAGAAGCTCACCGATCAGCGATCACGGATCACCACCGACCATGTGGGTGGCAACTCATCTTCATCACCCAGCGATCGCCGTGACCAAAAAAAATGTGTCAAAAGCTGAAACTGAAGCGGATGTCAATTGGAAACGCTGAATTGTACGCGGATGTAAGGCAACAACACAGAAATAGCTCAAGACAGAATCGGCATTTGAAATCTGTAGATACGTGGGCACTCACTTGGCTTGGCAACAGCAAAAAAATATATAAAACTCGCAAGAATTTAGCTCCAGAAAGGTGCAAATAATTTTCGCAAAATGGTCCAATTATTTTGCAGATTAATGAGTTGAAAAAATCGAATGGAACTAAGAACTGAATGAATTAGTTACCTTTCACCTAGAGAATTAGGAATTAATCATTGAAGTTATTAAAGAAATAGGAAGAAAAACTTAACTGACTTTGATTAATTTAAAGTGATTGTACTTAAAGACATTTTCTATTAAGAATTTAATCTAATAAAGAGATTGTAATTAAAGACATTTTCTAATAAGAATCTAATGTCTTTTCCATTATATTTGGTTTGAATTTGGATTAATACTTATTTCTTATTAATATTAATAAATTGTGGCCTTTTGTTTTATATTTGAATTAAATTTGAATTTTATTTTAGAAAAGACAAACCAAGCCTTATCAAAACAATTGTAATATAAATTAATAATACAAAAGGATATTAATCATTTATTCTCATTTAATGAAGTAAAGAAAAAAAAATAAACAAATCATATTTAAAATGGATAATGCAAAGATTTTTAAACCTAAAAAACTTAGATTAATTTTATTTTTAAGGAGACTTTAGTATCATTTCCTTTTAATGCAGATGTAGACTTATAAAGTTCATTATTTTATGCTTTTAAAGTTAATTACCTAAAACACAAACTGAAAGCCAACACCTCAAGGGTTTTACAGCCAAAAAAGGCCCAAATGTGAATGTTAATTTATGTTTTTGCTGCTTGAATTATTCGAAAAGTTAATTAAGTAAATGTAAAGACAATGCCGTTGGCTTTCTCAAGGGACTCTGCATGCGACGAAGGTTATGCAAATATCGGCAGCCGCAAAAGAACACCAAGCCCGAGACTAGGAAATTTACACAAATCACAAAAATCGGCAGACAAGATCGAGACTAGCATACACCTACGGCCATTGAAGCACCTCGGCAACAGGTGGGACACACATGCAAATGCCGAGTGGAGGAAAAACAATAGAGGTACGAAATGAAGCTGTGCCACCGCCAAAAAGGTAAACACTAAGCTGAAGAGTCACTGCCGCCAGTCAAAGTCAGAGTTCGCCGCTATTGAGTTCAGAGACGAAGCATAGGTGTCGTCGTGAATGAATTAATGAATAATAACAGATATTGATGACTGCGACGACGGGCAGCAGCAGCAGCAGCAGAGAAATATATAAAAACTATCAAGCACGAGACATGGCACACTTATCCAGGTGAGAGCGCGAAATCGCAGACTGATCGTCGTCAGACGGTGGGCGATTTTATGCAAATTCTGCCAGCCAGGCTAATGCCGATGCTGCACGTTAATCGATCATTCAAATCCCAAGATCTTCGTTTTTCGCACTAATTTGAGCTTATCCTCTGGTCCCTCGTCTCACTCTCACAATCTGCAAAGTGAAAGACATCTTTGTCTGCTGCCGTTTTAATAGCACGATTTGTTGTTATTGCCGCCGCCGCCGCCTGATTAATTCTATAAAACTTGAACAGCATTTCATTTTCTTTAAATATCTAGCCGAGTATAATTTATGCTAAAAGATGCGATCCGGTGCCAGGCACCACCAAAAAAATTAAATAGGAAAAAAGAACGGCCCCAACAACAACCGAAAACGGTCTTCCACAAAAGTAGCGTAGAAACAACAAACCAAACGTCCATTTAAACAAAATAGAAAAAAAAACAACGATATAGCTACGTTGATGGAGTCGAGTGTTTATAAGTGTGTGCCGGACGGAGTGTTTTGTATTCGATAATGTTATCAGCCAAAAAACAGCTGAGTCGCCCCAGAAACTAAGGTGTAGGGTACAGTGAGGTGTCACAGAAGGGAACTTGGGAGGCTTTTTAGGGAGATTTATTATAAAAATAATGTTCGATACTTAAATTCGATTATTTCGATAATTAAATCAGGCAAAAAACAGCTAAGTTGCACAAGAAACTAACCAGGGAACAGGGATGGGTCACAAATTGTAGCTTGGAAGCCTGCTTTTTGAGATTTTTTATAAGAATTAAGCATTGAACTTTATTGATTGATAAAATCGTTCAATTCGATAATGTTATCACCCTTAGAACAGCTGATTCGCCCAAGAAATTAAGGTGTAAGCTTCAGGGATGTGCCACAAATTGGAAATTGGGAGCTTGTTTCAAGAAATGTTTCATTTGAAAACTATTTTTAAGATTTTTTACACGAATTATGCAACGAACTTTATTGAAAGATGAACTCCTTGTATTCTATATTCTATAATGTTAAAGGTGTAAAAGGCAGTGATGGAACAAAAATTATGACATGAGAGCCTAATTTTTGAGATTTTGTATACAATTTATAGAGCTTGATTACTTAATTCGTTTGATACTCCATCAAATTTTACTACTGAAACCCTCTCCGAAATCTCTGAAATCTTCCTTAGAATTAAATCTCCCTAAAAAACGAAAGATTAAAAATCAAGAGAAACCCTCAGTAAACCTTATTAAATACAAACCCATTCTCCCGGGCTTTTCCCATTTGCGATGTGCTACTGTATGCTCATTAAAAGCGGCTTAAACTTGACTTATTTGTGGCCAGAAGTGGAGTAGAGACCCCGAAACATCTCAAGATAGAGGGAGATGGAATCGAAATCGAGCGTGGCAAATGATTTGTTTTTTTATCTTTTTTATTCCTTTCCATTTAGAATTGTTTTGCCTTTAAATCTGATTAGAACGTTGCCAGCAAAACTAGTTCCCATTGGGAACGGCGGGCGCTCAACTCCGCGAGCTTCTAGACGATCCGAGCCCCCGTCCCGTCGTCGCCCCCAAAAAGTGTACAATGAGCTCTCGAGTGGCTACAATAGAATCCGTATTGACATTTGCATGGTAAATGAGATTTGAGAGATCGATCTGGTAGCTATTTATTTATTTATTTGCGCCATAAGCGGATTACAAAACAAATTGTATTTGAAAACTTTATCCGGTTAACCTAGTCAGTTTTTTTTTCGGGTGGGATATCCCATATAATGATCATAGTTCGGTGAGAAACGAGATCTTTGGATAAAGAAACTGAAACTGTCAACGTGAATGGTTTTTCCATAAATTAAATACAAGTAAAAATTGTAAAGAAGCTTCCAGAGACAGACACAGTAGTTTAATGGAAATCAAACCCAGAACAAGACATACGATATCTCTGTGGATTTAAACAAGTTTTTTAACAGCTTACTAATTTGGGTAATTTGTGATAATTTGTAGGTTTATGTATTTTAAGGTGATATAGTTTAAGGTGATAAAATACTCCGCGAATCTAGATAAAATGCAGATTGGAAAAATATTGGTTTCGCAAAAAGAAAAGACATATTAAATCACAAGAAAGTGACCATAAATTTCCTAAATCGAACTATTCCCACCAAAGTTAGACTAGGTTCTTGGAAAAATAATGCCAAATCGCATAAATCAATGCCACGACCGCATTCTGGAACTGCGTATGTGACCTGATCTCAATAATAAAATATTCTCGGACCAGGAAACCGAAAAAACTGATCTTAAAAGCGGCTAATTTACTTAAAAAGGGGCTTTGTCAGGTTGAATTCTTTGTTCACACTTCGTTTTGGGGCTGCCATTCCATTTCAAACGATATTAAACCCCGCCAAAGTTGACTTTTGCCTTTGATTTATAGGTAGAAACCCATTAAACGGACTTTTATAAGCTAAACAGGTGTGAAACGGACAAATAAAAGATCAGTTGCGTTATATAACCCGCAATTAGAAGCTATAAATTCAATTATATATATAGAACCGACACGTAATACCGCTCTTACGTGATGAGATATCAATAAGATATTTTTTTTGTATTTCCGCTTGGTTATCCGCGGAGTGAGTCAAGCTCTCTGGAATTTCGCATGGTTTTCTGCATTAACAAAAAGGAGCCGAGAACGTTAGAATAAATCCCCCCTGAAGGCAGCAAACCGAAAAATTGTTTGCATACCCAAAAACGTCTTTTCTATATGCGAAAATTAAGCTTTAATAGCGGCAATCAATGGAGATGGAGACCCCTCGGGCCCTCCACACATAAGCGTGGCAGACGTCAACGGATCTATCTGTGGATGCCTTCAAGGGATTTCCCCGTTTATCGATTCAACCTTTTCATTTTTTTTAATCCCAATTGTTGTCACCCAAAATGGAACAGAAATCGAGGGGCACGTAAGATCCCATCCGATCCATCCGTCGGCGTCACTGGCAACTATTTTGCATTCTTAATTATATGCATAAAAAAAAAAAACAAATCTCCGTTTGTTTGTCTTGGTTTTTAGTCTTTTTTGTGAGGTGAATGTTGTTGATTCTATATTGGGGGAATGTCTCGGATAGCTACGATTCGGTTCTCGGGCGATCTATAGCAAGTGTTTGGCCGTCAATCCCATCTCCTCGAGTGGCCACGTCCCTCAATCTTTGCTCCTCTTGAGATTCTCTTTCGGTTTTATTTTGTTAATGCGATTCGGAGTCCATTGCCACTGGTGCTCGGTTGCTCTGGTAACTGGCCGTGTCAGGTAATCTTTGTCAACTCTCCGCTGATTAAATCCATCGCACTTCACCCATACCACAAAGCCCGAGAATACCCCAAGCAAAAAGGGGAAAAAATAAAATAAAATTCAGGCGGCAGGCCACTCACTTGTCTCACTTAAAAGGTGATAACAAGATGCTCGACAGACAGCCAAAAAAAAATTAGAAACATTTGCTTGGCTCTGGCTACCGACCAGCTCCGGCCGAAATGACAGATGGAGCTCTCCGACTTAAGCCCCCAAAGCAAATAAATCTGTAATAGAAATGTTGGCAATTCTCCTCTTTGCTGTTTGCCCAAGCAATTCTCGAAAGTTTAATGATATATTAATATGAGATCAGTGGAAGAAACAACTATCGAATCCGGGCCTGGGATCAGCTAGAAAACAAATAACAATAAGACGTCTTGGGGGATTTTCGGCAATTTGTTTAACAAATTCCTCCCAAGAGAAACGCAAACATCTTGGGATTATTCAAAAAACTATAATTTATTAATGGAAATCAGCTTTTGGTGCTGGTGACTCACTCACTGATAAAGTGGGTATTTTCATTGACTCGACAAAAGATTCGTTTCGAAATAAGAATTCGAATTTCGAACCAGAATTCTGTAAACATGTTTTTACTATGATTTATACGAAATGTAAAGAAAAACTCGATTTGGAATCGACACAAACGGATCATGTTTCAAAACGCACATTAATTAATCGATAAATTCCTTTTTTTGCATCTCTGATCGTGTGTGTTGATATAAGGCCTTTGTGTGGATCATTGACGTTAAATGCTTTCTTAGAATTCTAAATTAGCCAAAAATAGACTCGACAAAATATTGCTTAAAAGCCAAAATAACCATTTAAATGAATGGCCATATTATTTATAAGACCATAAACCGTTGATTTAATAATGAAAGCCGTATTAATCAAACATTAATGGGCTGGGAACGGCATGGTACTACACCGAAAGGGCGGGGAGTGACCGGTGTCGGTCAAGGTTTGCCCTTAATTAAGTTTTACATTAAATTAGAATTAGGGTTTTCCCGCAATCAAACTTCAATTTCTGGGCCGACTCTGCCGCTGAAACGGATCTAGACGAAACAACGCCCACACGCCAAAAGACCACCAAGGGCCCTTCACTGAAGATCTCTCTGAAGATAATCAGAAATACCCACAAAAAAATAATAAAACCAATTGCAACTTAATGAGCAAAAGGGCGGGCAAAGGAGCCAAGAAAAGAATGCCCGAAAGAAAGTAGACAAGTCCATCGGTGAGCTGATCAAACCAAGGCGAGCAGTCCAATCATCAAAGCCGGCAAAGTCAGCCCATTAAACAATATCATAAAAAAATAAACAAAAGAACGGGGGAGAAAAGTTGCCAATCGTTGAGAGGCTGTATAAATGGTTATATCTACAGTGGGCTCTGCGTACTTGAAATCTTTGAATATAAGAAGAGGAAAGTAACTGAATTTATAAACACAAAAATCTACAAATAAATAGTACATAAGATACAAAAATAAAGAATTAGCTTAACGATGTGATCATCTAGACCAGGTAAATATCTTAGACACGAATAGGTTGTAATCTAAATCAGTAGGTCCCAGGCAATACTTTTAATAACTTATTAGAATTTAATTCAACTTTATAAAAGGTTAGATTTAACCACAAAATTACAATATGACCGCAGGCACAGGTGCTTTGTTTTCATTTTGTACATACTGTGAGTGTCCCGGCAGAGGCTGGCCAGGGAATTTTTTTGACTCGCACTATGATTATATAGAGATGTCAAGATAAACTTCCGGCTAAGAAAATTTGTCAAGTGTGAAAGCTAACTTTGACAGGGACCCAGACTCCCTGTCAAATCCCTTCCGGATTGAAAAAAGAACAGCTGATTTCCGATATCCAAGTGAAGAAGAAGAAGAAGTCTGAGGGTTCCAATAACCAAAGCAACACCGTGCTTGCGCCTTGCAGCACCATTCGATTCTTTTCAGCAATAATCGATCATTTACAGTGCTCTGTAATTCTATAGCGTTCAGAAAACCAATTTGCTTTACGATAAGTTTATCTGGTAATTATCTTTTCCAGATAACTATCAGGGACTTGGACAGGAAGGGCTAGAACGGACCCTAAATATTATTACCCTATTTTAACCCTAAAATTAACTTCAAAAATATTATATAGCACCCTACCACCGATAAAAAAAAAGTTCTCTGCAATTAGAATTGTTTCATTATTAGCGAGCACCTACTGTGGCACAGTGGCAACAAAATGAGAACCGCACAAATGTTATGACATGCGAAATCCGGCAAGAAAGCCAAACCAAAAACAACAAACACTTACACTCGAAAAGGTTTGCGCATCGACGCCAGCAGAGGCAGCAACAGCGACAGCGACGTCGAACCGCACCGCTCAGGTGGGCAGAACTCAGGTGAGCAGAGCGACTTATCCGCTAAGCTCGCTTCAGTTCGATTCTTGAGGCCGTTTAGATCGGTTCTGTTTTTGGCGACACGCGCACTTTTTCAACAGAAGAAGAATTCTTCACTGCGAGAAGAATATACGCGACTCAGAAGAATTTGCAAAAATTATCACCGGTATCCCCAACAGCAGCCAGAACAGCTGAGTGTTTCGCGAGGAACCGTCGCCGCAATTAAAATATAAATTTAAATTTTTACGTGTCGTAAAAAGCACAATTAAGAACCGAACCAGAGAGACTGACAACCGGAGCGAGACTCTGAGTATAAATACTCCAGATTGTGATATACTTACTAATTAGTAATTACCTTAAATTGTGTGTGTGATAAATTGCTGTAATAATCAAACAAATCCCCGGGAACCGAGTCGCCACAAATTAACACAAAACAAAAGTAAGTAAAAAATACAAACACGGTGGTGAGAAGAAAAAACAAATCGAAAAACTGGCCAATCAAGTTGAATTTCAAATAAAGAGTGTGATAAGACTTCCGCATGCCTAAATAATATTTACAATAAATAAAACGCAAGAAGCAGCAGCCAACGAACGGCGACGAACAAATTTATTAGCTTCTGTGCCGTGTAAGCTCACACAAAAATCGAAAAAAATCGAAAAAGCCGAGCCGCAAAGTCAAACAAAAGACACAAACTCGAATTGCAACTTTTGTATTCCGGCAAATGGATTTTATAGGATCGAGAACAATTGATTGCCACAATTACGTCAAAGCCAAACAAACGAAGCGAAGCCATTTCGGGAGAAAGGCTAAAAGATAAAAGCTTGCCCAGAAATAAGAAAAAAAAAAACTAATCGAATTAATAATAAATACAAATCAGGCTTTTAGCCAAACCAAGACCAGAGCCCATAAATATCAAACAAGTTGCCAACAAGCCAAATGCAAAACAAAGACAACCCAAAAGCCCAAAGACAACTGGAAAGTTCAGGTTTCTTAATAATTTTGTTGGATTTCTTCTGACGCTAGCAAAGATTAGCAGGAAAAAGAGAGGAGGAGGTGGCGGGAACAGGGAAGACTTAGATGTGTGACCAAAAAAAATTAAGAAGATATTCTAGAGCAAGCGGATGTACGAGAACGTGACATGATCACAGGGCTTCAGTCCAGGGAGAATTCATTTTATCACAAGGGTTGCTCTTACGGAATGCGTGTGTGCCTGACCTCACCAATTGAATACACTTTAAATACGTTAAGAATTATAGAAAGTAATTATAGTTAAGGGGTGTATAGGCTGGCTTACTATTGTTTGACTTTAAATAATGCTTGTTATATAGTTGAAAATGTGCAATACCAGTGTTTGCTTGGTGCTAATTAGCTTCTTAAATACTTTTCACTATTTGCTAAAGACGTGAGCTTTACAGAATTACAAATAAAATATTTGCAGATCAAATATTTACAATATAATATACATTCGATGTTGTTCTTCCATAAATAAGGAAGAAACTATAGAAAACAAACATAAATACTAAGAAATTTAATAAAACATTCATAAATAATAGGAAATTTAAGAAATATAAACATAAATCATAAATAATACGAAATTAAAGAAATATAAACATTTAAGAGCTTAACTTAATGGAAATCGAAATAAAAAGAAATTCCCTACAAGCCTGAAGTTTAAACCTTTCAAAAATCCAACGTCTACAGCTTGTTTTAAGCTCTTCACCTAAAAGTAGCTTATATATTTTAAGACCTTAACTCTAATACTCTATGTATTTCTACTATTTATACAAATTGAACCCTATTTCCTACCCACAACCAAGACTAATCAACTTTTCAAACCTTCCCTTACAGATGCAGGACTATTGGCACATTCCCCGCGCCTCGCTGGCCTCCTCCTCGAGCTCGGCCATCAGTTCGGCCAGCTCCTCCAAGTCCTCGAACAAATCGCACTCGAATCCGCCCACCCTGAACCAGCGCAGCCTGCCCAGCAACAGCAACATCAACATCGTAAACTCTAGCAGCTCCAGCAGCAACAATAATGCGACAAGTGCTGCTGTGACGGCGGCAGCGGCGGCGGCAGTACTGGCGGCTGCCAAGAGGGGATCGAGAAGCTCGCAGGGATCGAGCGACAGCAATAACAGCACGCGGGTGAGTAAGCCGAGCCCACGCAGGCCAACGAATCGGAGTAACTTCGCTCTGGAGCAGCATGACTCAATGGACATTCTCTTCTCCCAACAGAGCGCCGCTTCCGGCTCACTGCTGTTGACGGCAGCGAATCTGGAACGCTTTGCGGAGATCCACAAGAAGCAGGAGCGCAGCAATAAGATGCTGATCCAGCCCTCCACTAATCCATCGTCATCGAATTACAATGCCAACCTGTCGCTGGCATCGAGCAACGGCAAGGAAGCGGTGATCGCCATTGATGGCCAGCAGCAGATGGCCGATGCCGAGGCGGATCCCAACTTGGAGTACATTAAAACCAAAGACCTGGACACCGTGTCCATTGCCAGCTCCATGCACTTCACCATGGTCAACGGCGAGGGTGGGCCGCCCAAGAAACCGAAGCGAGGCCTCTGCGATCGTGGACGCCAGGTCACAGTGTTGATTGTCAGCATGAGCACCATCTTTATGCTGCTCATCATGGGCATGGTCTATGCGCTGGAGAGTGAGTTTCTCAAAGTTTCTGCACCTTAGCCTGATATTAATTCTCATTTCTTTTCCTTCATTTTAGTGCGCGCCCGCGACATGCCCAAGAGCTAGTGTTCAATCCTGTCTGCCTAGCCCAATTAGTTTATTATTTATTGTATTGTCTTTGTCCCCCAATTATTATTATTATTAATATTATTATTGTTATCGTGTCGTCGTCTTGGCGCTAGTTGTCTAAGCTATTTATTAAACGATTGTTTGCATTGGAGGAGTTGGAGTCGAAGTCGAGTTAGTCGAAGCTGAAGGGAAATTTCGTTAGTATTAAGCGCCCTATGCTATGGAGACAGAGAAACATACGAGGAACTAGTAGATCTGTATCTGGATCTGGGATCGGATGATAGTAAATGCTGTATTTTCTGGTTTAGCAACTAAGTTATTTATCCCTGTGATATGTTTAATAAAGTGAATTTTCTACATTGTACACGAAAATGGGGGTGTGACTCACACCTGTCGAGGGGTCAATGACTGTTTGGGTTTTCTTGCAGCTATGAACGAAGCCTTAGCAACCAAGTGATGGTTGTTTTTAAGGGGAAAGTCCGTTTTTGGTGGGAAAACGTAGCTTAAAAGAGGATTTAACACTATTTAAATGAGTCAAAATATAAAATTATCTTCATTTAGGCAATGGCTGTACTAAAATCCGTTCAATAATGTTAAATACACCTTAAAACTCGGGACAAACTCAAATAATAGCTGACCTAGCAACACTTCTAATGATTTCATAACCATGACAACACCTCACTGGGTTACTATATAGCCACCCTTAGCCGGGACTCACCTCCACCTCCGGCAGCGTCTGTGTCCAGTTGTACTTGTCCAAGTTGCAACCGTTGCCAGCATTTGGCTGCAGCTTGCCCACCTCGCCCTTCTCGGTCTCGTCGTCCACCTTTTCAATGGGCTTGGAAATGTCATCGCGATTCGAGGCAGCCGGCTCACCGCCAGCGCCAGCCAGCAGCTGCTGTCGTTTTCTAAAAGGGAACAAATTGGGAAATCGTTAATAACCGAAGGAAAATGTAATTTATAGTTAATTTGCTAAGATTTTTCTGATTAAAGTAAATGTCAAAGTAAGTTTAGGCTGTGCAAGTAAGGGACTTATGTTGTATTACTTAATATTAAAGATTTATAACCAATGAAGCTTCTAGAAATTCTTCAAGAAAAAACCGACTTTTCAATCACAAACTTTAGCTTACTTATCCTCCTCCTCTTTGATGATGGCCGCTGCCTCCTCGTCGGTGATATCACATATTTTGTTCTCATCAATCTCCTTCTGGCGAGCCTCCCGCTCTACACGTTCCTTTTCATCCTTAATCTTTTGACTGGCCTCGCGCGCCTTCACCTTCTCCTGGTGTGCGCTCATTGCCAGCGCGGATTCTTTGTTAAAGACGCCTAGCAGGAGCTTCTCCCACTCGGCCTGCTTGGCGCCCGTGAAGAAGTCGGTCTTGCGGCGCAGAAAGCCAGCCAAAGTGCCAAGAAACTGCAAAGAAAACACAGAAAAAACAATGATTAATTCCTATTTCCGGCACAAAGGAGCGCAGTCATTGTTGTTATTCTTACCTCGGGCACGCCGCCGCGGTGCTTTTCGGCCACGGCCAGCAGGATATTGTCGAACTGTCCTTCTTCGATAGACATGCTGTAGCGAGTTTGTACTTCTAGGAAATAAAATTCGGTTGCTCTGTGGAATATTCGATCAATAAACTTTTTTGTTTTATCTGAAGTTCTGCTGCCGGCACATGTGAAATAGGGATGTCAAACCCTCAACGATTTCAGCTATCGATGACATCTATTGCTTGGCTATATCGAAAGCTCGCCGTTTCAGGGCTGGCAAGTTATAGTCGATAACGACGGCGATGGCGCCACTGAAATATTCCAAAAAGCTTTCAATTAGCTTTCGACAGTGAACATAGTGTAACGGTATTTACCCTCAAATATTTTTTAAAAAATATAGAGTAACAAATAATTTAAATTAAAATAAAAAAGCAAAGAGTGAATCGTCTCAAAAAACAATTTTTTTTTTAATTAAATCGCTGCTTAAGAGTTCAAAGTCAAAACTTTCCGTATTTAAGCTCTCCCATTTCTGCTCCACTCTCCGGCATTCTCTCGCTTGCTCTTAGGCTTTGGCTTCGCACTCTTTTGGGGGATAGTTGCGATTTTCGTCCTATTCGTTCATTCTCTTTCGGTCTTTTAAAGGAATCGCACGTATTCTGAGCACGCGGATAAACGCAGCAAATTAAATAAAATAAAATCCAAATCAAAGTTTGAGTGGAAGTGTGCTAAAAGCAAGTTGAAAAGTGAAAAACTCTGAAGTTCTCGGTTTTTGTGGAAAGCGCAAAATTGGAAAATCGGTGCAGAGCAAAACGGTTTTTCGGCAGAGTTCAAAGTAAATGCAAAGAAAAATATGCGGAGTTCCCCAGTCGTGGCTTAGAAAAATGTGATATGCAAATTACTTAACCCACACACACACATGGACAAATATAGCGTGCTTGATATATTTACAAATAGTTGGGGAATAAGAAAAACGTAATACGGAAAAAAAAGATAAGGGTTCCGGGCTCCCTCTCTCCCACATTCCTCTGCCTCCCAACGCCCCACACCATTTCCCGTAGGAGTTTCTCTGGAAAATCAATAAATTTTACATGGCGCACTCACACACTCACTCACAGACAGGCAGGCGGGAGTACTGGAAGAAGAAGAGCAAGAGAGCAGGAAGAAGTAGGGAGAGTTCAGCTCCCACACCACTAAATACAGTGAGGGACATAAAATTAAGAGCCGTTTGAGCGAGTGATTTATGGACATCTAAAAAGTAATGATAAATAACTGTGTTTGCTTGATTGTTTTGTAAAGTGTTACAGGATTGTTGGCAAATGTGTTATTTATGCTCGTTTATCAGTGAGTGTAGTTAATAACAGTTTTTGTGCCAAAATGTGGAAACTGTCATGTGGTGCGTTGATTATTAAACTTAACCGGTTCTAAGTATTTTTAACGTCAAAATTGATTTGGGATTTATTTCGCTGTCGTGCACTGTCGTCGTAAAGTTAATAAAGTTCTTAGACCTAACATAAAGTGTTTTAAAAAATGTGTAAAAACTTTGTCATTTACGATGTTTTTAAACGATAGATATATTTCTGTTTGATTAAATGGAAATTAATACCGGCTATTAGTGAATATTTTTTTGACAAGCGGAGATCTAGTGACAAAAGAATTAAGAATTACATTAGGGGCTTAAAAATTTCAATTTTTTAATAAAATATTCTATGATGGACCAATTTAAGTGACCCGCACTGTGGCAGCGCTGCTTTGCCGCCCTGCCGCAAGCTTCTCGTTCTTGTTCTTGTTTTTGTTCAAGCCGCTGTGAAGTTCTCTTCTCGCTTGCGCTCCACCCCCCTGTTTCTGCCTCCTCTTTTCGCTCCTGCTCGTTGACTATTTTATGGTCTGTGCTTCATTCGTGAATCTTGTTTCGCTATTTCCCGCCCCTTTCCGCCTTCTTCCAGCCCCCTATGCTCTACTCCAGACATATGCGATGCAGACCAGATCTTCGCTCCTGCTCGCTCCGCTTCAAGGTCAGAGTAAGGTTAGCTCCGCTCCGCGCCTCTCTTCTCTGCTCTGCTGTGCTCTGAAGGGCCATGGCAGTGATTTCTTCTCCATCTCCATCGCCAGCCATCCATTGCCCTCTCACCATCTCTCCCTATCCGGGAACAGTGGCGGCCGAGAAGCTGCGGCCAAGCGATTGCCGCAAATTGTTTTCCCTAATGGTCCCATCAAAATTAATGACAGCTACTGTGTGTTTGTATTTGTATTGGAGCATCCTTTTTTGCTACACTGAGAAAAAGAAGGAACCAAAATATTTAACAAAATATCTCTTTATATTTAATAGATCTGAAAGAAATTATTTATTTATTATAGGGGGGTGTGCTTATAAAAATCTTTAGAAGAAAATATTATTAGCATTAAATAATCTCTAAGTACCAATCTCTAAATTTACCAAACGTTTGATTTTCACCCAATACATGTTGCAGTCAGGCGCCAAGAAGTAGGCAATACATTTTATTAAAACGTTTCAGTATTATTTTAAAATTTAAAAAATTAAATGATTTGTTTATGACCATATATTTATTTCTCGTTCAGTTGTGGGAAAATGTTTGCCTTACTGCGTCACTGCCCTTTGACATTTACACTTTCTCTCTGCGTGGGTGGCAGCTTCCGAGCTCGCTCTCTTGTCCACCCACGCTCTCTCTTTCCTTGTCTCTCGGGCTTTTCCTCTCCTGACATAACAGTTATGTAATCAGCACGGCTTTTCCTAGTTTGCCGCAAAGAGAGAAAGGCTTTCGCAGTACAATTGCACTTCAATTTAAAGGATAACGTTCTTGCCTTTGTTTTATTACCCATTTCGTCTGTGTTTGCCTGTGTGTGCAGGCACTTAAAACGGATTGTGTGAAATTGAGTGAGCAAATAATGTACAATAGACCTAGGACTTGAGAGCAGATTGTGCAAGATTTTCCCTAAAGTGTGAACTAAGCACCCTCGTACGGCAAAGGGCGTCAAAAGCCCCCTTTAAGCTTATCACGGATTTCTGGAGATGAAAAAGAAAGCAAACCGTGCAGTATCTCAACATTTTCCACATTAATGGACAACTTTGCTACTAATTCCTCACAGCCCCCTTTGAAATCGGATATATTTTGCGGTCTCGGTTGAAAAAGGTGGCGCCGCAAGTTTGGTTTAATGGTTCAGTGATTTTCCAAACGGAAAACTTTTCAATTGCGTCGCAGCCTCTAAATTGGGTGAGCTGCTAAGGGAAAGGTGAAGGGGATCGAAACAAGTGTCCAAAGTAATTACGATAACATCGTATTCTATTAGTATACCCTTAAAGAGCGTTACTCAGATTGAAGATATAAATGTATTCTCTAAAAAATTCGTATTTCTTAGAATTATACTTTCAAAGTTGTACACTATTATTTGTTTTTAGCTTCAACAAAGTAAATGGAAAATTTCTCAGCTAAGTTTTAACTCTAAAATATTTATATTGTTATGGATGAGTTATAAATTCAGTTCCCACAATGTATACTATTTTTAAAATCAATCCATAAACTTAATAATATTCGAGTTTATGGCCGGGTATTCTATGGTCAGTTAAAAGAACTCAAGCATTGACTCCCAATTGTTAGATTGCATTAATTTCTTTCGTGTGAACATCGTTGACTTTTGAACAATTAAGGTTATACCTTGATTGATTTTCCATCGCCAGGATTACCTATAGTTGGGTTGTACGCTGATAAGCTCGGTCCCGAGGTCTCTTATGGCAAAAAAGATAAACAGAAGCACCCAGAACAGAGAACTCGGGACTCTAGACTCGGTACTTCATGGAGTGAATCAGCTCCCCGTTGCAATTACCTTTTATTCTATTTACATAACTCTGCCGGAGCGGTGGAGAAAAGGGGATCTGGAAGGGTCGGACAACCTACCCCAAAAGTGCAACCGATCCCACCCAGATACGGTCATTGAAAACTAATGTAAATTGCGCCGTTGCTTGTTTATTGACTGCAAACTGTAGTCGCCTCTTAATTGGAGAGGTTCTGGGGAGGTGGGTAGACGTCCGCACCTATGCCATAAATAGCAAACAGCTGCGATAATTTTCTCGGGACAGACAGGAATTTATGGAGAAAATAAACAAGGGAACTGAATGCTATGTTATGACTAAGGAAAAACTGGACTTTTAGCTAGAAAAATTTGAAACTTTATGATATTTAATATGTTATGATATACAAATGTTTAGAATTGTAAAACTTCAAAGAAACTTCTTATATAGAATTACGGGGAATCGAAAACTTGATAGGTCGGGCTCCCAAGAACACCTCTGATATTTACAGAGATGTACCAAATGTTTATTAATTACACTCCAAGTTCTAGAATTTAAGAAGTGAATGCTAATTGATGGCTTGTTAGCACTTCTCAGATATACACAGTACCTTTGGACCTTCAACATTTCAAGTTTAATTAGTTACCTAAATATTTTACCTGAGCCCCTAATAAGCAGTACACTAAGTTTCAACACCTTAATAATGCCATATTGATCTCTTTCACCAAATCAAACTCAGTGTAAGTTATCAGCCATTTCAACTCGTTTTGTTATTAGAGGGGTTACTGAACAAGGTTAATTATCAGCTCTTACAGCGCTGGCGCCCACTGTAGGTGTAGATAAAAAAAGTTCGCATAATTGTTATTACTTCTACGTAATTCCGAAGCGCAATAAAAAAGCAAAACCGCAAGACGTCCCGCAGGGGGAATCTCTAATTAAACCGCCGGCGCGGGCGATAATGAAAACAAATTGTAACTATTTTTAAAGCAATTGAGAGGATCCCTTTCGGAATTCCCCCGACCGTGTATGCGGCGTCCAAACTTTGCACAGCTGACTCAAGTGCACAGGTTGGAGGCCATAAAACAATACGGGGTACCAATAAAGTTGGTCCCGACCACCACCTGATAAGCCCCCAGCCGGGTCAGATAATGCGCATTTATAATGGCAATAGAACCGCCCCCCGATGGATCCCCTCCCAATCTAATTTCTGGCCTATATCGTATCGTAAATCGCTGGCACACAAGCTTTATAGCGACGGTGGCTACCGGAGTTCTGGGTTCTCTGGCGAATCGAGATTGGGGCACGGAAGAATGTGCGCTTCGGCTAATGACTTTTCCATTGTTCGACGATGATGTTCCAGAGCCTGGCACCCATTAGGACCTGCGATTATCCTCGATAATGGCCTCGTGACATGCCCCATCGCTAATCGCACAAACTAACCACACGCAATCTTGTCGATGCATAATTTATTTATTTATTTCGGCTTTCGGGGTTATTGAAACTTGTTGCCTGCGCTTGTTTACATTATAAATAAATATATATCACAGGGGGGATAGTATCTATAGATGCGCGTATCTATATCGGGGCTCTTTGTGGATGTGGGCCACACGCGGCTGGCGCGTTTCGGACTTTGAGCCAACGCAATGGAGGTGCTGACTATATCTCTCTCTTTGTAGCTCCTCTCCGATCTGCGATATATTCTAATCTGGTAGTCTGCAGACTTGTTTGCCATATTGGATTTTTGTTTTGCCTTTTTCTCCTTGTCTTTTTTTCGCTCAAGTGGAAGTCTAAATATTTACGATGGCTGCGAGGTCTGCGAAAATCTACTCTTTCAGGTCCCTGGAACACACGGTGTCTCCTTTCCATTCCTCGGTAATTAATCGGATTAACTAAATGTCACAATAATTTGTAATAACCATTCGACACGTGATCGATAATTCCAATGGAATTTATGTTCCGAACGGCATTGCTCCGATGTATATAGATAAAGTATATGTGTTTTTCCTTGGCTGGCATTATTTTGTACTCTGAAAATAGCATTCTATTGGTCTGACACATTTCGGAAAGTTATGCAAGGAGAACGGCGGAAATGTGATGAATTAGGGAAAGGAAATGGCTTTTTTTCAATCAGAAATAGAGGTAGATTAGTAGGAATTGGGGTTTTAAGAACCCAAACTTATCTGTTTCTAACTTATTTTATAATAAACATAAAAAATAATTTATTTGAGAAATCTTACACCAGTATCTTTAATATCTTGGAATAATCATTCTTCTAGTATTTTTATTCCAACACTTGCTTAACCTTTGCTACCACTATCATAAACCAAGATATGTGTTTTATTCAAGTCATGATTTAATTGCGGCTCACTTGGCCATAAAAAAGTGGTAACATTTCTCTGTTTTTGCGACTTATCTTTTGGTATCTCAGTGATGGGTCAAAACTTTTCCACTGAACCCAGATCGGATCACGCTCTCTCTGATCCCTTGGTGGGCTAATGTCCCGTCTCACATACGTCACATTTTCGCATTCCACGAGTCACACAACATGGGCCTTATCGGTCCGGGACCCTATTACGCATGCAGCCAGAAATCGAACATGTGTATATTTATAGAGCCCACTCCTCTCAATCACGCATGCAAATCGTGAATAGCGCTTTATAGCATTGCTCCCCAATGGAACGCAATCTCATCGTACGAAAGGAAAAAAACCTTCCACAATCCCACCCATGGGTGGGTTCAGTGTGCCATTAGAATCTCCACTGCTTGGGTCCGTGAATGAATCTTATCTGGTTTGTGGAATCGCCGGGGGTACCGCGGGTGTGCCAAAAGTTTATTAACTTAATAATAAAAAAAGAACGAAAATAAAACATAATGAAAGAGAATTTCGTCTTCCCCTTGCCGCTGCCTCAGTCGCAGACACTCGCCCGGCACATGTTAGACGCCTGATACCAGATACCAGAAAGCCAAAAGAAATATAAAGAAACAAACATTTAACAAATATAAAAAATTCGGGGGTGTTAGAGAAGGTCTGAAATAGAGAGTACCCCTTATTAAATAAATATCAATATACTACAAAGAATATTCATTGAAATCAAAGCATAGATTAGAAAAATATAGGACAACAAATTCCGGTAACTCTTTTAAGTAAGGAGTTTTATCTTAATCTATAGTTCATATTCCTTTGATAATTTTATTAGAATGTACTCCCAATCCCAGATCCCATATACCCTCTAACCCCTCAGCCATACCAGGTAGATTCTTCGCAATAGAGAATATTATCGCTCGACCAATTTTCGGCACTTATCTCTTTGCGAGGTGCAGCCGGGAACCGGTTCCATGGCCCCATCTTCCGTGCTCCTCCTGAAATATCCCCCAAGTCGGCGAGACTGCGAGAATGTGTCACCCGAATGGTTTGCCGAAGATTGCGATGTGACGTGGTAGCCCCCGGCCAGATAATTCCGATCGCTCTCTGGGGACTTTGAACCAGCCAGCGATTCGGTCGGTCTGTCGTCTGCGGAGCACAATAGAAAGTCTCTCTGATTAGATGGGAAGTGATTTAATATGGGCAGTGGAACCATGAACTTGGAATCTAGTCCCTCCTTACCGCTTATCGCACTCCCCTTTCTGATTGATTAGTTTATGTTGGCCTAATTAATCGAATCCCACTAAATGGCGGTTATTTTGGGAAAGGGTATTGTGCAAAAAAACAATTTAATCAAAGCGCAAGGCGCAATGGAAAATTTTGAAATAAAGAATTTCACCATCAACATGATTTTCTAACGGAGAATCTATTTTTAACGCAGCAAAAATGTATATAAAAAAATGTATTTTCAAATGCATTTCTTTGGTCAAAAGTTGAAGGACCCCATAGAGAGATATGTAAATGAAGAAATAATATTCCATGTGTGACAGTGAATTATTATCGTTGAGCAGCTGATGTGTCAAGATGCCGAGATGGAGAAGCATCTAAAATTATAATCCTAAGACAACTGATTTAATGACATTTTTGCTGTTGTTTTCGTCGGTTCATTGGTTCTGCTGAAAAACAGAATTCGTTTTGTTGTTCATTTCGCATATTTCAAATTGTTATTGCTCAATTGAATTTATTGTGCTTGCATTCTATTGTAATTCGCATTTTAAAGCATTTTGTTTTTGTTTTGACGCTTGACGGGTATATATATTTATTACATATTCGTAAAAATATATATAAATCATTCCACAACTGCATTTGATAACGTTTCACGATTCTAAATCAATGCCCCTTTCCTAGTTAGATAAAAACAATGTAAATATGGGGCGATTTCGTGGCATTACGTGTGTGCACAGTGTGCACTGCACACGTTTGAAGGTTCCACTTCTGGATGCAACGATTGTTCAACCAAACCGTCAATCAATTGATTCGATCGATCGTCGAACTGTCTATTTAGGCAGCAATTTAGAAAAGCCATTCAGGCGAAGAGGTGCTCAGAGTGTGGGATTGGGGGAGATCAAGAGCGTGCTAAATACAGTTTAACCTGTAGGACTTGTAACCCTTTGGGGAATTTAAAAATTTATTTTAGTTCAATTTAAATGTTTGAAATATTAAATTATAATAATAGAATAATAATATAAAGTTATTGGATACTTAATAGGAAATACAGAAATTCACAGAAAAGCTGTCGAAAAGTGTTCTACAAAATGTTACATAATAAAATAAAATTAATTTGGTACCTTTTCTACCTTTTCTAATAGATTTAAGAACCCTTATAGTTTAAGAACAGCTTGATATGGCCAATTTAAGCAAATTAGTAAACGGATTTTAGTTCAAAAATATTTCTTTAGATGTTCCTCGGTAGTTTAACTTGTACCTCTTTATTTAAAGTGTTAAATTTAAGATGCCCAAAAATATTTTCTAATAATTTTACACTTCTTATTTTCGTTCCATTAAAATATACAAATTCAACAAAGGTCAAAGTCTAAGTAATGGTTTTTAATAACACAAATAGCTGCTTAAAATATTTTTTTTTAATATTATTAAAGTAGTTTTTATAGAAGTGCCCCTGTAAATCATTTTTTGTGATAAGCGCAATTGCATTACATGATACGAGTATTGATTCAGAATTGAATCAGGCGCCCGATTGCGTGGGCAACATGGGGAGAGAGACAGAGATATAGACGCGATGTTATTATAGAGCTATAGGAAAGAGAGAAAATTGCCACGACCAGGAGAGAGAGTGATCATCTCGGGGCGCGTGTTCTCGGATTCTCGGGTTCTCGGCTGCTCCAACGCTCCACCGGCGCTCATTCGCTTGTGAGCAGCCGTCAGTGTCGCGTGTGCCATCAGCGAGATAAATCGAAAGAACTATATAGAAAAATATCTAGCAGTGTACGTGCGTGTGTTTGTGTGTGAGTTTATGTGAAAATAGTGCAAAACGCAAGCGAAACAAAATAACTGAATATCGTGCAAAAAATCATTTTCAAGTGCAACCAAAACAAACCGGAAAAAAGTAATCAAAATTAAATTAAACATTTCTCTTTCTTACTATTTTTTTGCAGCCAACAAATAAACTGATCTATAAACTGTGCTAATTAAAACAGAAAGAACTGTTATCCTGTTAACTGAAAAAACTGTTTAAACTGTGAACGGTGTAAACCAGACTACAACAAATAAATAAAGAGAAAACCGAGTGAAAATCAAATTAGATCGCGAGAGACTTTCAGCAAGTGCAACGGTAACAACGTATAATGGCACCAACAATCACTGACAATTGCGAATTTGAATGTGCTACTGTTGAGACGACAACAACGACGACGACCAGCGGCGATAATTTCGATAACTTCGATAATTCCGCCAGCAGCGGCAGCGATAACATCGAACAATCGAATGAATTGCATTTGAGCGGGCAGCAGGAGCAGCAGGATCAGGATGTCCAGCAGCAGCAGCAGATGCCATGGGAGGCACCCGGCAAACAGGGGCTCTACGATCCCCAAAACGAGCACGAGGCCTGCGGAGTCGGTTTCATCGTGGCCATCGATGGCAAGCGCTCTCACAAGGTAAAAGGATCAAGAACAGAATTTAAGGAGATATTACATATCACTTAAAAATATTTCCTTTTGCCTTTAAGTTAAATTAAAAAAAGGGTTTCCTTAAAAATGATTAACAAAGAATTTGTTTTACCGAAAACCTTAAAATATTTATAAAACTCCCAATTTTTGACAAAACAATTTTTTATACAAAAAAAAATCGTGCTCTTTTCAAGAGCATATTTTTAAAGACAGTTCAAAGTTCATAAATAAATATTTTCATAGATTTTGTGACACCTTCAACTAACATTATCTTAACTAGTTATTTAGGTGTTATTTTTTATTACCTGATCTCTGCTAATCCTTTCAAATTTTCCCCTCTTCCCTATTAGATTCTACGTGATGCCCAGACCCTGTCAGAACGGATGAATCACCGTGGCGCCTGCGCCTGCGACAATGACACTGGCGATGGCGCTGGCGTCTTGGCTTCCATTCCGCACGGACTCTATGTCAAGGCTCTGTAAGTATCACTTATGCGAAGTACATATGTACTCGTAACACATATGTATATATGCTTATTTATGCCGGTTTCCTCTGGCGCCGTCGCCATTGATGAACGAACCGCTTACACGGGACCTGTCTGCGGGTTGGACTGAGTGCCAGCGGGGTGTGCCGGGGGAATAGCGAGACGATATCGGCGCGATCTCGTGCGCGAAATACGAAAATAGCTCAAAGCTGCCGTGTCGTTTGTCGCTGTCTATCAGTCCGAGATATACTCTCTAAAGAAAAGTTTATTCCATTACAGATCATTTAAAAAAAAAAAAAAAAAAAAAAAAATATTGTATTAAAGAGTTACTTTCTATTATTTCTTAATATTTAAGACAGTTCCTTGAATTATAACTTGAATGATAAAACTTTTAATAATACTTGATAGCTACTGCCACTGATAATTCCTAAATCACGTGATTTCCGAACTTGAACTTATCTTTAATAGCCTTATAAAGGCATATAATCTTGAAATAAAGCGATTGTAGGTAGGAAGTGCTAGGATAAGGTTATTATTACCATTGGTGGCTAAATATAATAATTCACTGATAGGGTCAATAGTCCAAACACTCAATGAAAGCATTATGATTGCATATATAGACACGTAACAATTTCAAGTGAGATATATGGCTACTAAATGCAGCAAAGTGTGAATTAGCATGCACTCGTAATATCCATAAATTATTTATTAAAGCAGCCAGATGTTGCACATGCTATCTCCAAGGAAGGGCATTAAAATTAGCATTTGCCTTTTCCCCAAAGGCTGCTACCCTTCATTGGCTAAATCTCAAAGTACTGTAACCGACAGAAATCGAGCGAACGTCAAAAATAGTCTGCTGAAATGAAGCACATCCACAGATTCGCAGAGATATATCCTCACTGAGGTGGAGACCGAGACCCAGCCATGGTCATGTACATATAACCGAGAGCATTTATTTGCTAAACCTACAGAGATCCGACAATCCAACATCTGCTCTCTGCTCCCTACCGACGACGATTTCTGTTTTCTGTTTATTTTATTTATTCTGTCAGCATTTTGGCACGGTTCTTGTTTTCGTCACGCTTTGACCAGAATCTGTACAAATATATGCGTATATATAAAGCTATCCAAGTATATATACTTAATAGGCTATATATGGGATAAAACGCTTTTTTAGGGACTAGCCCAAGTGGCGAGGGGCATGGAGGCCATTTGCAGGCAATTACTTTGCTCGAATTATTCCATTCCACAATATTATATTATATTATTTGGCTCGACTATGCGAAGTGGAAAAACACGACAAGGTCTCCACCCGGGTCCAGTGTATGGGGTACCAGATGTGCATAGTAATGAGGCCTAGTCCGGGTTAGAATCAGGCGACAGTTTAAGCGAAGTACTATTTGGGAATTTCACCAGCTGGAAATCATATTAATGTTAATAGGTACTTAAGTTGGGGAGTACCACTAATGGATAGTAATGGAGACAGGTCGAAATTATTTAAATGATTTAATAAGAGGTATATATTGACCCAAATTTTTCACAAATTGGCAAGCACAATTTTAAATAATTACAGTTATTTAAACGAGTGCAAAATATGAACTGTGAAACCATAAAGATTGCTTGACAACTTTAATAGGGTTAACAGGTTTAAATCACTTAAATCAAAGTCAAACTTGGTAAAGATTTCAATGAATTTAAGTTCAATTGCATTGACCTCTATTTAATATTTTATCTGGAACTAAAAACTATGTTGCCAGGCAGCTATTTATGGAGTTATCTTAAATTGTATATCAATAAAGAATTATTAAAATTCCTACTAGCTTTAAATTGAAACAATTCCTAGCTTTCTTCTCCACAAAAAACCCTTTGAAAGGGTATTTCCTGAATGACAGCTAATAAAAACGCCACAGTCCCATCGATTTACAACTAAATGTGCTAATCAATGGCGCGAATTTGCAACTATTTGCTATGTAATTAGTGGCACAGCTGTCAGAATCTACAAATATATATACAAAACGCCGATAGATGGATGGCCCAACTGGTTGTTGGGTCATTAAAACGCGTAATGTCGCACGACAGCCCATAAATCTAGTTTAATGAGCGTCTGGCCGAGGGTTTAATTGATATGTCTGAGCACTTTTCTGGGTGTTCCGGAAGATTTTTGGGAGGTTCTGGAGAAAGCATAGGAATTGTGAAATGCCAAGCAGAGAGCATGAAATTCACTCTAGACACGCACACGTGCCAAGCTTCGAGAGATTGCGATCTGACGAGCTGAGAGCAACAAGTCGGCGCCGAATGCCAAGTTCAAGGACCGCCTCAAGTCTTGGACTAATTGCGAAATTATGGCAAAACACTTAGCCAGTCCGTCAGACGTCGTACAACGGATCGAGCGGAATGCTGCGACGTAATAAGAACAAGATTCTCGGTTACAGTACGAGCTCAGTTCAGCTTGATTGCACAGGGAGAAAAAAGTTTTGCTTAGGAATTGCAGTGTTTAATTTTATATGAGAAAAATAATAAATACATTTTATTAGACACCTTTGGAATTTAAAGGGTTTTCTCAATTGAAATATGAACTATCTGTGTTAAATTTAACTTGCAAGTTTTTTTTAAGAGAAATTAAACTAGAGCAGTGACAAATTTATTTGCCCAGCCTCTGCCAGCACACGCACAGTATGCATAACGAACCAGTGTGGTCAAATTGTAATGTTGTGGCTAGATCTAGCCTTTTTGAGAGTTAAATATATATTTTTTTAGTCATAGCAATTTTTATGCAATATTATAAAACATTTTTTCTATCTCTTTTCTCATATCTAACCACTTTATAATATTTTTCTCAGATAAGTGCAATTCTAACTTCTTATAGACAAAGTACGCCAGTTTCACAAGTTTGTTATAAATTGTAACACAAATTTTTTCCTCTGCTCGAATGCATGTCTGAATGGCAGAGCAAAAAAACAGGTGGTAGTCAGACGATTCCGTCGGATCGGTGGGGTATATGGGGTGGTTATAAGTTATAAGTTGTGACGGCTGGACCGCTGACAGCTTCTACCGAGAGACGCTGATAAGGTGAGACTTGTGGATGAATGAACGACTGAATAACTGAACCGGGCGAGTCGGATTCAATTGCAGTAAATGGAAACCTGACTATGAGCGATTTAATGGCGCATTACTCGAGACATTTTAGGGAGGGGAGAATGTAGACAATAAGTGCGACATAGCCGTGACACAATCAAGAAAATGAGAGATTCCACTATAAGGAAGCTAGAAGTAAAGTAATCTTTCCAAAACCCATTTAACCCCCATTATCTCTTTCCCCCCTTTCAGTGCCAAGCAGGGTGTAACCTTGCCGGATCTGGGTGACTATGCCACGGGCATCTTCTACCTGGATGAGGCCCAGCATGCTGCCGCCGAGAAGGAGTTCGATGCGCTGGCCAAGAGCCTCGGTCTCGAGGTGATTGCCTGGCGCACTGTCCCAGCCAATCAGGCGGCCATCGGCGGTGTGGCCCGCAAGTCGGAGCCTGTGTCGCGTCAAGTGTTCGTCCGTCGTCCGGAGGGAAGCGATGAGAAATCCTTCGAGCGTCAGGTGTTCGTCCTGAGGAAGAGGGCCAGCCACGAGCTGATCAAGCCCGGTCGGCGCTTCTACATCTGCTCGCTGTCCGATCGCACGGTGGTGTACAAGGGTTTGTTCACCTCCGACCAGCTGTGGGACTACTACACCGACCTCAAGAATCCCGAGTTCGAGACGTACCTGGCCCTGGTCCACACGCGCTTCTCCACCAACACCTTCCCCAGCTGGGAGCGGGCCCATCCCCTCCGCGTGCTCGCCCACAACGGCGAGATCAATACCCTGCGGGGCAACGTCAACCTGATGAAGGCACGCGAGGGCGTGATGCAGTCGGATCTGTTTGGGGATCAGCTGAAGAAGCTCTACCCGGTGGTGGAGCCGAATCTCTCGGACTCGGGCAGCTTCGACTGCGTGCTCGAGTTCATCACCATGGCCAGCGAGCGCTCGCTGCCGGAGTCGGTGATGACCATGGTGCCGGAAGCGTGGCAGAACGACAAGACGATGCCGCAGGAGAAGCGTGACTTCTACCAGTGGGCCGCCTGCGTGATGGAGCCCTGGGATGGTCCGGCTCTGATCAGCTTCACCGATGGCCGGTACATTGGCGCCGTTCTCGATCGGAACGGGCTGCGTCCCTCGCGCTTCTACGTGACCAAGGAGAATGTGCTGGTCATGGCCTCTGAGGTGGGTGTCTACGATGTGGATCCCTCGCAGGTCACCCTGAAGAGCCGCTTGAAGCCGGGCAGGATGTTGCTGGTGGACACCAAGGAGCAGAAGCTCATCCAGGACATTGAGCTGAAGGCCAAGATCTCCAAGTCGAGGCCGCACTCCGAGTGGCTGCAGCAAAAGGTGGGTTACTTGGGGACTTTAACTTTAAAGGGTTTTTGGGATTTGTTGGATGCTTAGTTATTTTGGGGAAAGATAGAAAATATTAAAGGTTTTCTTTGAAACTTTATAGTATTTTAATTGAAAATATTATAGATTCTTTGGAAAAATATTCATATTTTCCAAAAATATTAAATTTGTTATATAGGCGAATTTTCTGTGATATTTTTAAACACATTCTTTATATATACATATTTTCTATTAATTTATGGTCAATCATTTCTTCAAAGAAATAATGAAGAATTCTCAGGATTTTTTGTTTTTTTTTTAATAATACAAATAAATCCCAGTTCTTTCAGTTATATATGTTTTTTCTTTTCTTGAATTGAAAATATTAAATATAAAAAGGGTTAATATTTTATAACATTTTCTTTTAGAAAATTATAAATTATTTTAAAGATTTTTCATATTCACGAAATGTATTAATGTTTTTATCTAATAGTATTTTCTTTGATATTTTTAAACACATTCCTTGGATATATTTTCTATCACATCACATGTCATCTTTGGTTAATCATTTTTTCATAGAATTTATAGGAAAATATCAATATTATTGACTAATTTTAGATTCAAGACAAATATAATTCAAGTTTCTATATACAAATTATTTGATTTTACTCATAGAAAAATGTAGGAATATTTATTTGTAATTCTAAAGACTTTCTTTTATTTTTAAACGTTCTAAAATATAAAGAACCTCCCCTTATGACTTGGCATCCAACAAATCCATCAATTTTACCACACAGATCAGGCTCACCGGCTCGATTCCCACTACTAATCATCTCGAGAGACACTCAACTCATCTCCAGACACGAAATTTTGGCAAACTTAATACTCGAAACGAATCAAATAATCCAATAATAATAATATGTATATCTGGTCTAAATTCGTTCATTCTCTCTCATGCTATCCCCTAATCTGAAACTCAAATATGTGTGTGTTTGTTGTGGGACTGATGCAGATGGTGAGTGTAACAATCCCAGAGGTTGCCCCAGGTCCTAGCCTTGCCTTATTCCTCCCAAGTAGTTCGTTGTTGCCTCCCCCCGTTGCGTTCCATTAAGCATGCTTTTTGTTTGCTTTTCTCTCTCGTTTATCACCTTTGAACCCCTTTAATTGGTCTCTTGTGCCCTTGGATAGATCACCCTGGATGAGATTCGCAATGCGAATGTGCTAAACACTCCCGAGGTGGATGAGCTGACCAAGCTGCCCGCCTCCCAGAGGGGCATCTTCGATCCCAGGCTCTCCTTGTTCGGTTACACCACGGAGACCATCAACATGCTGCTCATTCCCATGTTCAAGAACAAGTAAGTGGGATTAGGAATGTTAAAGCAAACCCCTCTTACTTTAATCCCTCAACTGCTCCCCTGCAGAAAGGAAGCCCTCGGCTCCATGGGCAACGATGCGCCGCTGGCCTGCCTCTCCAGCTTCCAGCCGGTGCCGTACGAGTACTTCAAGCAGCTGTTCGCTCAGGTCACCAATCCGCCCATCGATCCATTCCGCGAGAAGGTGGTCATGTCGATGCAGTGCCCCCTTGGCCCGGAGGCCAATCTGCTGCAGCCTTCGGCCCAGCAGGTCCATCGCATCTGGCTGACCAATCCCATACTGAGCATTCCAGACACCCAGCTGCTCAAGCGGAACACGCACCGCGGCTGGCGGACCAAGGTCCTGGACATCACATTCCAGTACGGCGAGGGCGTCCAGGGCTACCTGGACTGCATCGATCGTGTGTGCCGCGAGGGTTATTCGGCGGCCCAAGCCGGCTACCAGCTCCTGGTGATCTCCGATCGTGGAGCCGGCGTCGGTGGCAAGGTGGCCGTGTCCGCTCTCCTGGCACTGGGTGCCCTGCATCACCATCTCATCGAGACGCTGCAGCGCATGAAGGTGGGCATTGTGGTGGAGACCGCGGAGGCCCGCGAAGTCCATCACATCTGTGTGCTGCTTGGCTACGGAGCAGATGCCATCTGCCCATATCTGGCCTTTGAGTTGGCCCAGGCTCTGCGGGATGATGGAGTGATCAGCCAGGAGGTGAGCAACAAGCAGATCTACGCCGCCTACGCCCAGGCCATTGACACGGGCATTGCCAAGGTGATGGCCAAGATGGGCATCAGCACGCTGCAGTCCTACAAGAGCGCCCAGATCTTCGAGGCTGTCGGCCTGGGCATCGATCTGGTGGCCAAGTGCTTCCGGGGAACCCAAAGCCGCATTGGAGGCGTCACCCTGGAGATTCTGGCCAAGGAGGGCCTCGAGCGCTATCAGCTCAGCTACTGCAAGATCTCGCCGGACACGCGGATTCTGAGGAATCCGGGACAGTACCACTGGCGTCATGGTGGGGAGGCGCACATCAATGAGCCCTCCTCCATTGGCAGCCTGCAGGAGGCGGCGGTCAACAAGAACCTGGATGCATTTGAGGCCTTCAAGAAGACCACCTTGGAGAGTGTGCGCCGGTGTGCTCTCCGAGGGCAGCTGGACTTCGTCAATGATCGCGAGAAGATTGATCTTTCGGAGGTGGAGCCCGCCAGCGAGATTGTCAAGCGGTAGGTGGTCCTCGAACCTAATAACTATATCCTTTATAAACCTTATAATCCTTTAGCTTCGCCACTGGCGCCATGAGCTTTGGCAGCATCTCCCTGGAGGCCCATCAAACTCTATCCGTTACCATGAATCGCATTGGCGGCAAGAGCAACACTGGCGAGGGTGGCGAGGATTCAGATCGTTATTTGAGTAAGTTAAACGAGGACTCTCAAGGTGATCTTGGTACCTAACCTTCCTCCTAACCCCCACAGATCAGGATCCCCAAAACAGCCGCCGTTCGGCCATCAAGCAGGTGGCTTCCGGCCGCTTTGGCGTCACCGCCTCTTACCTGGCCAATGCCGATGATCTGCAGATCAAGATGGCTCAAGGAGCCAAGCCCGGCGAGGGTGGTGAGCTCCCTGGCTACAAGGTGACCAAGGACATAGCCAAGACCCGTAAGTCGGTACCCGGGGTGGGTCTCATCTCACCTCCTCCCCATCACGACATCTACTCCATTGAGGATCTTGCCGAGCTTATCTACGACTTGAAGTGCTCCAACCCGAATGCCCGCATCAGTGTGAAGCTGGTGTCCGAGGTGGGCGTGGGCGTGGTAGCCTCCGGTGTAGCCAAGGTGAGTTTGGAGGGGTTTTTTCCAGGGGATTACCTTTATTAATAATTCTGTAACCTCTGCCAGGGCAAAGCCGAGCACATTGTCATTTCGGGACACGATGGTGGCACCGGCGCCAGCTCCTGGACTGGCATCAAGAATGCCGGCTTACCCTGGGAGTTGGGCGTGGCCGAGACGCATCAGGTGCTGGTGCTGAATAATCTGCGATCACGGTAAGTTTCCGACCAGGAGAAAGCCGGCCTCAGAGCCATTCCCGCTCTCTCCTCTTGTGTTGTTACTAATCATGAACCGATACATTACCGAAGTGCCTGGTGGTTATCCAGATGACAGCGTTGGAAAACCTGTTCAGAACAGATGTATTCCCAAAATGCAGAGAGATCCATTGATCAACGGAAAGTTGAAAAGCGAAAAGCACACACACAACCCCCATTGAATCTCCTCCGTACATGTGTGGCCAGTGGGCGGTGTGGGCGATGGAGGACGATGACAGAAGGCAGAAGGGAATAAAGAAAATCCTGCCAAAAATAAACCCAGGAAGGGATCTGTATTAAAAAAGGGGCTCCTACTCCAATTTTAAGACATCAAACGAAGTGATACTTTGAGAGAAGAGATGCTTCTAAGGTCTAACTGGGGCATAAGCCCCTGAAAACCATAATCATCTAGAAGAGATGAAATCAAGGCTCTTTCCCACATAAAGGCCAGCAGATACTCGATCGATCCTAACTCCAGTCCACTCGCTCTACTCCACTCCACTCACTTGCTCACTCGATCACGTTCGTCGCGCTGTGCTCCATTCGTAATTTCTACTCATTACATTGATCTTTCGGCGGTTCTGGAGTTAGCTAATGTTGCCTTCCTTTCTATGTCGTGTCTTCCCCACTCTAAAACGGTCTGGATTTGGTCAATGATGATGCCTGCTTTCTCCTTGATGCTCTTCCTCTTCGATGCTCCTCCTCCAGTGTGATTGTCCAAGCCGATGGCCAGCTGCGCACAGGATTCGATGTGGTGGTGGCTGCTCTATTGGGTGCCGATGAGTTTGGTTTCAGTACGGCTCCCTTGATTGTTATGGGTAAGTTCTTAGATCGAACAAAAATAAGAAAAAATAAAACTGGGAATGGTTTTTATTATAGTAAATATTTTTCAAGCTATATATTCATTTAGTTTTTATGAAGAATCCTTTTTAAATTACCTTTATTTCCTTCCCTAATCAAAGGCTGCACCATGATGCGCAAGTGTCACCTGAACACCTGTCCCGTGGGCATTGCCACCCAGGATCCAGAGCTTCGCAAGAAATTCACTGGCAAGCCTGAGCATGTGATTAACTTTTTCTTCATGTTGGCCGAGGATGTAAGTGGCTCTTTAATATAATAATAATTATTAAAATAAATAATTATTAATATAATAATAATTATTAATATAATAATATTTAATATATTCCTCAATTCTCTATACTTCCCCTTTAGATCCGCAAAATCATGGCCAGCTTGGGCATTCGCAAGTTCCAGGATCTGATTGGTCGCACCGATCTCCTGCGCATGGCCACCCATCGCGATGCCAAGCCCAGTAACCTGGACTTGAAGCTGCTCCTGCAGCCTGCCTTGGAACTGCGCCCGGGCACCAATATTGTGGGCGGCTCTGTCAAGCAGGACTTCCAGCTGGAGAAGCGCTCGGACAACCAACTGATTGCCAAGGCCCAGCAGATCTTCAATGGAGCCGACGACAATGTGACCGTCAAGATGCGCATCCACAACGAGGAGCGGGCCTTTGGTTCCACGCTCAGCTACCACATAGCACTGTGGGTTTGAACTTATAGAAGGTATTTATCTGAAAGGGAACTAATTATTAAATTTAATTTCAGCAAATATGGCGAGGCTGGCCTGCCCGCTGGCAAGAGCATCGACATCTTCCTGGAGGGCTCCGCCGGCCAGAGCTTCTGCGCCTTCCTGGCCCGTGGCGTCAATGTCACCCTCAAGGGCGATGCCAACGATTATGTGGGCAAGGGTCTGTGCGGCGGCAACGTGGTCATCACCCCGCCGGACACGGCTCCCTTCGAATCGCACCTGAACGTAATCGTGGGCAATGTGTGCCTGTATGGAGCCACCGAGGGCACGGCCTACTTCCGCGGCATTGCCGCCGAGCGCTTCTGCGTGCGCAACTCCGGAGTCACGGCTGTAGTGGAGGGCGTGGGCGACCACGGGTGCGAGTACATGACTGGAGGATTGGTGGTGATCCTGGGTCTCACCGGACGCAACTTTGCCGCCGGCATGTCTGGAGGCATAGCCTATGTGTATGACATTGATGGCTCCTTCAAGCCCAAGGTGAATCCGGAGAGTGTGGAGCTGCTGCCGCTGGAGATTGCCAAGGATGTGGAGCTGGTGAAGCAACTCCTGGCCGACTTCATTGAGAAGACGGGCTCCAAGGTAGCCAAGGAGCTGCTGGATAACTGGGCCTCGGCCCAGTCGAAGTTTGTCAAGGTCTTCCCGTACGAATACCAGAAGGCTCTGCAGGACATGGCCGAGCAGGAGGCGGTGGAGCAGCCCCTAAAGTCTGCCATCGAGAATGGCAATGGCAAGCACGAGCCGCACATCAAAGACATCGAGGAGGCCATCCAGGATGTGGCCCTGGAGCAGAAGCGCGCCGATCGCGTGCTGGACAAGACCCGTGGCTTCGTCAAGTACAAGAGGGAATCGGCGCCCTACCGCGATGCCGGGG
This sequence comes from Drosophila lacteicornis, assembly GCA_008044355.1. Lineage (NCBI taxonomy): Eukaryota > Metazoa > Arthropoda > Insecta > Diptera > Drosophilidae > Drosophila > Drosophila lacteicornis. The sequence continues at coordinate 81,720 of VNKF01002568.1, forward strand.
AGCGACAGAAGGATTGGGACGAGGTCTACAACTTCCCGCATGTGAGGAAGAACTTGAAGGTTCAGGCCGCCCGCTGCATGGAGTGCGGCGTTCCCTTCTGCCAGTCCAACTCCACGGGCTGCCCGCTGGGCAACATCATTCCCAAGTGGAACGACCTGGTCTTCCACGGCGAGTGGCAGGAGGCTCTCCGCCAGCTGCTGCAGACCAACAACTTCCCGGAGTTCACAGGTCGCGTGTGCCCGGCTCCCTGCGAGGGCTCCTGTGTCCTGGGCATCTCGGAGCCGGCGGTGACGATCAAAAACATCGAGTGCGCCATCATCGATCATGCCTTCGAGCAGGGCTGGATCAAGGCGGAGATTCCGGAAGTGCGCACCGGCAAGAGGGTGGCCATTGTGGGCTCTGGGCCTTCGGGCCTGGCTGCCTCCCAGCAGCTGAACCGGGCAGGTCACTTTGTGACCGTCTTCGAGCGGAATGATCGCGTTGGAGGCCTGCTCCAGTATGGCATTCCCACCATGAAGCTGTCCAAGGAGGTGGTCAAGCGGCGCGTGGACCTGATGGCCGACGAGGGCATCGAGTTCCGCACCAATGTCCATGTGGGCAAGGACCTCAAGGCCGAGCAATTGCTGCAGGAGTACGACGCCGTCCTCCTCACCACCGGCTCCACTTGGCCTCGCGACCTGCCGCTGGCCAACCGTGACCTGAAGGGCATCCACTTTGCCATGGAGTTCCTGGAGGCCCAGCAAAAGAAGCAGCTGGGCGGCAAGCAGGACATCATCTCGGCCGCCGGCAAGGATGTGATTATTATCGGTGGCGGCGATACTGGCTGCGATTGCATTGCCACCTCGCTGCGCCAGGGCGCCAAGAGCATCACCACTTTCGAGATTCTGCCAGAGCCGCCGCAGAAGCGGGCCGAGGACAACCCCTGGCCGCAGTGGCCGAAGGTCTTCCGCGTCGACTACGGCCACGAGGAGGTGAAACTGAAGTGGGGCAAGGATCCGCGTCAGTACTGCACCACCACCAAGGAGTTTGTGGGCGAGAATGGCCACATCAAGGGCGTGAACACCGTCGAGGTGGAGTGGACCAAGACGGAGACGGGACAGTGGCGCATGGCCGAGGTGGCCGGGTCGGAGAAGTACTTCCCCGCTGACCTAATCCTGCTGGCCATGGGCTTCCTGGGGCCGGAGAAGACGGTGCCCGGCGAGCTGGGCCTGGAGCTGGATCCGCGTGGGAATGTAAAGGCCGTCAATGGACAGTATGGCACCTCCAACTCCAAGGTCTTTGCGGCGGGCGGTAAGTCGAGAGAACTTATAAATAATAATTTATTTAAGATTTAAGAATCCCCTATTACCCACTCCCTTTCTATCCCTCCTCCCTTCACAGATTGCCGGCGTGGCCAGTCGCTGGTCGTCTGGGCCATCACCGAGGGTCGACAGGCCGCTCGCCAGGTGGACTCCTATCTGACCGGCCGCCCCAGCGGGCTGCCAGGTCCCGGCGGCGTCATTGAGATGTCCTAAGCTGCAGCAGCTGCTCTAATATCAAGTTTTCTGTGTGCGTGCATCGTCCTTAGCCTAGAGAGCGATATTCTTTACCGATTTGCAATTTGTGATTTTTATTTTCGCGATTTTAGTTTAGTTTACACACTAAAAAAAAGAAAAGAAAAAGACTTGAGTTTTTTTACACACCGAAAAACCAAAAACAATACGAAACCCCGTTTCCATTTACTTAGTTTTATTTTCATCGCAAAGCTGGCTGGGAATTGAGTTGAATTTAGTTTATGGTGATGATGCCCTCCATAGGATGAAGCTGCGGCAGATGTCAATTAAGAGTGCGAAGTGTGGATTGAAGATTGAGGAGCCAATCGAATACTTATATATATCTTAAAGAAAATCGAATATCCAAACAAAAATTTAAGGACAATAACTAGAAATTTACCGTTTATCGTTAAACTGCAAGAAAATATGTAGAAAATGCATTTTATTTCAATGTTGTTCGACTTGTGTTGCCTGTTCTTGAGAAACTACATAAAAACTACATAAATTGGTATGCTGATCTCCACCCTCCTATATACACACCATATAAGGCGTATATCTGATATATATGCAGACACAGACAATGTATTAAACTCTCGGCCAATATCGTAACGCATTTTTTTTAGATGTTGTTTGTGTGTTTTGAACTGCATTCTCGAGCGTTAACCGCAGAAGTACCTAAGTGGCTAATTGTTAAAACAGAATGTGCTCTTTATGTGCAGTTATTGAAGTGTTGAATTCAACAAAAAATACCACTATTTATATACAAAAAAAAAAAACAAATATATATTAACCCCAACTGTATACCCTTATACATACATACATCAACTATATATGAATATATTTATGTGCAAGCATTTGATGAAATAAATATTCAAACTTATTGAAGTTTCTTAGTTTTTGAATGGGAGAGCTTAAAGTTTAAAGTAAGTAAATGTCAAGTTTGGAGTAACGAGAATAATTCAAATTCGGGCGCCAATTTCAGTGTTGCAAAGTGAAAAGAAAGGTAAACAACGTTTTCCGATACTTAAAGTTATCGACAGTTGGTGGCAGCCCTGGTCTGTGGTTGTGTCAAAGTAGCGTCGAGAGGTAACTCATTTATAAGCTTTTAAATATTGTAAGCCTTTTAATCAATTCCATAGCTTTAAGGGATCTATATTTTCTTTAGTTCTTTTCTAACTTTATTTAAAAAAGTAAAAGTATGTGTTCCGAACTCAAACGTTTAATTTTGGACACTAATATTTTCAAAATGAAGCAAGAAAGCATGGTCACTCTTAATTTAACGTTTTTCTACTTTCGCTCGGAGCATTTGAAGTTTTTTAACTAGTTTTGTGGTTTAAAATATTAAAATAAAAGTAATTAATCAATTTAAGCAAAGCAGTTTGTAAAATAGCTTTATATTTAAGTTTGTTAAATATTAATATTAATCCTAACATCCGAACTATAAATCCTGTTAAAAGCAGAACAAAGTTTAAAAAAAATATATATGTATGTAGTTTTATGTACTAACAAAACTTCTTTTTTTAAATATTATTTAGTTTAATGGAATAGTCGGTCAATCCTAAATTAAACCCTTCATATATTTATAAGTACCCCCATTTCTTTAAATATATAAAAACTCTTTCAAGAGATATTCTCATTTAATTGCAATTACTTTTATTTTATGCTGACAATTCTCACATACACTTGTCGTCGTAGTTTCGTCACTTAAATTCAATTATTCGCCCTTCCATCTTGATGTTGTAAACATTTTTAATCGTTAATACGTGTTGTATGCCTGTTTTGCGGTTCGAATTTAAAATTAGATAAATTTAAGAATTTTGGAATTATTTATTGGCTGCGTTCGCGCAGTATGTTAGTTTATCATTCATTCGTTTACATCGTGTTTATATTTCTTAAAACATAAGAAAAACAGTTGCTCCTGCGCACTTAAGGGCTAAGGCATATAAAGCATATATGCGAAATGAAAGTACAAAATACATATGGGAAGAGGCTAGCAGAAGAATACCTAACTAAAGATCTAGCTCGCTCCGCCTGGATGTTTCCCGCAGACTTGCGTTTTCAGTGTTTTTGATTGTGGTCTACAAAATATACAGCAGCTAGGTACTATATATTCTTATTAATGTTATAAATAAATGTAAATTGCAAAGTGGCGGCCGCCCCGGCTTTGCATTTTGACTTAAGCCTTAAATGTTGTTGTGAACTTAAGATCCTAGGGTTTTTCCTAAATCATAATTACTTGCAAACATAGTGTGTGTGTGTGGTGTGGTGTGTGTGAAAATGTACAAGGCAAAGAGCAATACAAAATTATCATCATTAAATTAAGATTACGAATTATGCATAGAGTTTTTTGTGTGTGTAAAGTAAAAATGTACAATTGTTGCTATTTATATGAAATATATAAAACAAGCTAGCGCGTTCTTTCTTTTATCAGCGTGTGTGTGTCATGCAAGATTGCCATAACTTTCGCCTACACATATCCTTGAGTCGATGTCCTTTTTCTTTTATTCTTGATCTTTGCATATTTACCAATATTTTTAGTTTTTAGGGGGCTTCAATTTTTGTGGAGCTCTCGGCCGCTTTTCCATTTGGTCAACGGGGAAAAGCAACGAGTGCCGAAGCCAAGAACTGAGCAAAAATAATATCATCAACACATTTTGAAGTGAAACGTGTTCACAAGATTACTTTTTAATGCCAACAAAGGCGGTAGTTTTCATTTAACTTTAAGTTTTCTTTTCATGTGCCATATAAATCTGGTTCCATATATGAATATATAAATAGGTGTTATAATGATTGATTGTTGTGGGTGAAGAGGGAAACGTTGCGTGCTTACAATTAGGTGAGGTCTGCTCGTAGGTGCATATATACGTATATATGACTATAGATAGTATTTATAGTATGATATAGCTTGCACTACCATAAGATCAATGACGTTTTAAAATCAAAGTAAATATACAAAGCATACGAAGGGTAAAATGTTTCTCGAACTTAGCTTAGGTCAAAAATTTACAGTGTATCTGTGAAGAAGGGTTCGCGGTGTGTGATTGATGCAGCTTGTTTTTTTTTCATTCTTTCTTCTTTTGGGTTCATGTGTGTATGTTGTATGGCTGTCCTACAGAACGCAAAGTTATGACAAAAGTACACAAAAATCGAACAGAATCGAACATACGCTAGACTTTTGCTGAGTAGGTAACTTTTAAAACCTTAAACTTAATCCTAAGCGTACAGCGTGCACTCAATATAACTCGTGGGCACAAATCCTTCGTCCCAGCCATTCGAGTTGTTCGCCCGCCGCACCCGCGTCCAGCCATCGCCCTGATCGATCTCAATCACCTGCAGCTCCTCGCCCTCATTCATGGGTATGCTGCCCTCGCTGGAGGCTGTTTAATTAGGTATTAGAAATTAAGTATAAATTAATTTATAAATTCTAAGAACTCACCTTCAAAGGGATACAGCGCTCGACATGTGCCCAGTGGGTTCAGTGTCTCCACTTCCGTTTCGTAGTAGGTATCCTCGCCGATGGCATTTTCGTTGGCACTTCCCTGTCCGGAGCCAGGCAGCGATGTGTGCGATGTGCCCAGGCCGCTTTCGGGACTTGCCGAACTGCTGGATTTCACCAATGGGAAAAGGCAAAATGAAACGAAATATTTGAAGAAGTTGCAATTGTCACATTATTAAGTGTTTGTCAGTGTCAGAGCAATCAAGAATCAAAAATGTCAAAGATCAAACCAAAAGGAGATTTAAAATTTAAGAGCTACAAATTAAGAGTTAAGGCAAATTGTTATTTAAATTTTGTATATTTTCGGGCATTTTTGTGGACTTTCAGGCAGGGCTTGTAAATAACAGTTGAGCGTTTTTTTTGTTCTATTTTTTTTTTTAAGTTTAGCTTTTTTTTTTGCTTATTTCTTTCAACAAAAATTTAAAGGATGTGATACGGTTGAGCTTTTATTTACGAACCCTGCTGCCTGGGCTGTGTTATTTCTTTATATAGATTTTTGAAGTTCTTGGGAATGAGCAACCGAAAAAGGAAGAACCCACACCCGAAGAAAATGCCACGCAAAGACGAGTGCATAGAGTGCTGTGATTGTGATCAGATATAAAGATATATGAAGAATACAAAGAGTTGAGAAATATGCCAAAATCATAATGCTACGATAATGTATGTACGAGTATAATGCAGATGAGGAATATATATATATATATAGGATAAACATTGAACGTAGACTTATGAGTGTACCCGTTATTGTTATTATTATGCCCATTTTGTATTTGCGCCACATTATCCTCAGAACCTGACCTGCTTAAGCTGCCAGCGTCATCGGGCTGGTCGTCGCCATCATCATGATGGTCATCGGCGCTGCCATTGGAATGTCTAAAAAGTTTAAGAATCATCTTTAATTCCGAAGAAACCTTAGTTAGCAACTGAAACTCACCTAGAGGTTCGGTGACCGTTCTGCAATTGATTTCGATTCGCCTGCGGACTACTGGTGGCCACCTGCGCCTGACTGGCCTTGTCCAGGTAGCCCTGGTACTTTTTCAGATCCAGCTTCAGCTTCTCCAGCTTGTGCTCCGACTCGTTCAGTTGCCCCTCGACGGTCATGGGATTGCCCAGCGATGAGTTCGCCTCATAGACGATCTTCATCTTCATAAGGCCATCCCGGGCATTCGTTTCCTGGGCGATCTTCTGCTGCAGCTCGGTGATCTTGGCCTGCAGCTTCTTTCTTCGCTGATTCGGTGGCAGATCGCTAAAGTCCTCCTTTTGACCGTCCGCAGTGAGGGAGTTCTGTGGGGAATCGATATTTAAATTAGCTTCAAATATTATAAAAGATTTAATGATATTTATAAAGGAGAATGCAATGAGTAATAAATACAATACAAATACAAAAAAAAGAGGACAACACGAGTTATACAGCAAGGCGAGACATCCACAACAACAACGAGAGAGTTGCACGCAGTGAGTGAAAATAATTAAGAAATCATACAAGAAACGAAGGGGAAGAAACAAACAATAAATGCAAATATTCTGATAAACCAATGACCCGCTTTCGACATCAATCAAAACCTGTTTTCAGGCCATTAAAAATGGTATCATAAAGAAAAGTTATGGAAATGGAACGTAAGGGAAAATCAGAAAGGCGGCATTCCATCATGCAGAGGAATCTTCGACATTAAAAACTTAAATGAAATAATGATAAAGTATAAGATTTAGTGTGAGTGTGCTGCTGCTGCTAGTTATGGCTAATTTCTTAAATATTTAAGTATATTTAATTGGTATTGGTTGGTGTTATTTTTAGAATGTTTTAAACAAAAGCCAAGAATATGCTTAAAGTGAAAGTGGTGGTATAGTGGCTCAGAGACTATTAATTATTATTTATGTTAACGATATTATGCTTGCTAGTGATGGTTAGATTCGTATTTAGCTGAATTGTGATTAGTAGATAGCGAGTTGGTGTTATTAGGGGAGCTATGGTTAAGGCTAGGCTTAGTTACGAGTTAGAGTTAGTTAGTTATTTGGTTAGGAGAGAGAGCTGAGAAAGATTCATCATACCTTCATGGTGATACAGGCTTCAATTATCTGCCGTTGCTATTGACAGCGAATTGTTTTTAGTAATTGCATTTTATTTGAAATTGTATCACATGTTTGTCGTGTTGTGTTTTGTGTGAGTTTTTAAGCGTTTTTCAATCATTTTTAAAAACCAAATGGCAGCGCAACAAATATGTGTACAAAAGTAGAAATCAAGAGTTAAATTCAATTAATATTTGCAGTTTAGAGAAAAAGCTTTTGGATTTGGGAATTCGCTTGAGGTAGAGTTGTAAAAATATCGATAGTGGCGCCATCGAATTTTTTTTATTTATCGATACCATTGTCCATCGTCCTTAGAGGGACTATCGCGATAGTCTAAAAACAATCGATGGCGCTTAACACTATTAATTTCTTTTAATTTCGAAACATCGATAGTTTTATCGATAATTTTAAAGCTCTAGCTTGAGGTGGTGTTTCGTGAGGGGAAACTCAAAAAGCAAAGCTCTAGGACAGAACACAGAAACCGTATTAGTAAATGAGAGGCACAAAAAACAAGGCAATATGCAGGATCAGAGGAGTGAGTAAGGCGATGTACAATGTATATATGGAAACGTCGATCTGATATGAAGAGGGGACATGGACCTGGGACACTTGGTACTTACGGCACAGACAGAACCAGGGTCCAAGTGGAAATTAAGAAATATGGGTATCGATCAAATCAATATTACACATATAGAAATAGAAACGGAAAAGAGAGAAGACTGGATGAGTAAACCATAAAGAGAAAGAGAAACCATAACCGAGAGAGACCTACGACTTAACACGAAACTTAACAACTAATCAAGAAGCGGCTCAACTCAAGAGGCTGGTGCACAGAATGGAACGGAGTAGAGACACAGGTGAGCAGAACTGAAAACTCTGGACGCTAGAGAGAGAGTCAGGCAGTGGGAAAAGGTAACCCCCGCTCAGGAATCGCCTCCCTTCCTCACCTTGGTGCTGCCAAATATATTAAAGATGCCCACGCGCTTCTTCAGCTTGTTGGCACCCATCGTGCCCTTCATGGTCAGGTGGTTCGATATCGAGTTGCTGTAGTGCGAGTCCTGCACGGCATCCGGATCCAGCTTGGACAGATCCTCGAAGGGTATGTCACGTGGTGGCGTAAAGCCCGATTGGTATCTATAAAAGCGGAATTTAAATTAAGTAAAAGTTAAGAGTTAATAAGAAATTTAAATGAAATAAAAAGTAAATAACTTCACACATTAAAATCAAGAACAAACCTCTCTATGACTTTGAAGGAATCCTCCTTCTCGTTGATGGACTCTCCCGCCTTGACAATCCCCTCCATGCAGCGTGCAATGATGGGCGCCACCGAGGACTCCACCTCCGCTGCTCCTATAATAAACTCCCTGATGCCACGCGTTCGCTTCTCGTCCAGCTCCTGCAGCCGATTGAGTACGGCTGGGAGGAGCATACTGAAGTGCTGCTGCTGCAGGTTGTTCGTCTTCTGCAGCTGGTTGGCATACTCGTTCTTGGCATCGTCCGACTGCTGAATCTTCGATGTCATCACGTTCTTGTAGCGTTCCACCTCGGCGCGACTGAGATTGAGGTCCATGTCTGCCCTTTTATAGCTGTCCACGGCCTTCTCCGAGTCCCGGTAGGCCTTCTCGTAGTTCCGCTTGGCTCGGTCCAGCGAGGAGAGCTGTGTGGTGAGGTTCTGTTGCAGCATTGCACCATCGCTAAGGCATTTCTGTGGGAGAGGGAATTTAAATTTGTAAGCCGTTTATCACGGCCTTAAGCCCACGCAGACTCACCTTGCGATCTTCGCGCAGTGTCTTGGACAGGAGCGTCACTCCCTGGATGACCTGGAGCTGCAGGGACTCGGACACCACTTCGCGCTGTCCCGCCAGGTCGCCCACCTCCTTGAGCAGATTGCGGAACGCCTGCATCGATGTGTATCTGTAAAAATGTAAGTAATAGGAGCATGTGAATCAGTTCGACCTACGCCAATGGGCGACTGAGGAGGAGCACATATTTCATGCACAGGGAGAAATGTCTAAGGCAGTTTTATGTATTTTATTTAGGGCGGGTTTCTACCATCCCTGTCAAAATTTACCGGCCAGATAAAGATAAAGACAAAGAGATTTACAGCACTTTTGAGTGGCTCCTATAACAAAAGCAACCGTGTATTTGCGCCTTACAGCACAATTCGGTGGCTTACAGTAATAATCGATAGTTAACAGAGTAGTTAACAGCAATATATTATTCTTTCACGTTCAGATAAATGTTATGAGGGCAGAAAACCGATTTGCTTAACGATAAGTTTATCTGTTGATTTTCTTTTTCGGACAGATGGCTGTCGCTATCATTTAATTTGCTAATTTTTGAATAATATTTGTAGAGTGATCTATCATCTCTTAAAGGCAAAGCTCTGTGACAACCAGTTAACACCCTGATTATTTTTATTAACCTCTTTCTTCCTGTGCAAAAAATATAGCCAAGCTTATAATCCACAGTTGAGGGCCCGATTTATGGCGCTCTCGGGATTGACAGGGCTAGACACGCGCTGTGGAACGCCCACGCAGCTCCGGACTTTGTCCATCAACGCCGCCAGAATGGGCACTCCAATATGGTCCGAGGAACGGGCCTGAATTTATGGACTTTACAACTGAATATGGCAAGAGCTCGCTGGCATTTCATTACCAAGTCTACCACTTGGCTCTGGCTCTTCATTGTCATGTTACACACATGCCACAGTCTCAGTCACACATCCAAATCCCAATCCAAAATACGGAGGAGATCTATTTGCGGGTCATGATGTCAGAGTCTGTCCAAGTGCCAGATTTGCATGGCGTGTAATTAAAATCGGAGATTTTCAGACCGCACACAGAGACACACAACTACTTGAGGCCAAGCCCCAAGTGGATCTTTTTCCCGGACACGCACAATTAGAGCAATGAGACTATATCCCAGGCACAGGCCCAGCCCAACCCGACCCACAACCACTTAGCACTTTGCCAAACAAATATGGCAAATACAAAGTGCAGCAAATTACGGATAATTTTCCAAAACATTTAACAACACGAAGAAGGTAAGAGGGTAAAAAAAAAAAACCGAACAACAAATTATATATATTTTCTATACGGTTAATGCTTACTCATTGTCTTCCTCCTCCTTCTTTTTGGGCTGATAGTTTTTCACCAGACGCCTGCAAGAGAAAAAAAACGAAAGGTAAAATCCATATCATGGCATTAGTGAAACTTTGTTTATACACATACTTATATATACCAAGAAAGAAAATAATAATATAATAATCATAGTCTGTGTGGCAGCAGCACCAGCAGAAGCAACATATTTGCATTAACACGAGACTTTTCATTTTGCGATTGCTATTGCCAAGGCGGAGCACGCAAAAAGATTTCACTGCGCCGCGCATATTAAATACAGTTTTTCCTTACAGTTTCATGCGGCTGCTTTGTGGTCTAGTTGCTACTCTTACTCGGTATCTAGCTCTAACTCGTACGAGTATACGAATACTAGACGAACTCATCCAGACTCCAGCAAGCATAGGTACACTTGGAGAATGATTAGGGGACTTGCTTACATTGTTTGGTATTCATTATTATAATTATTTTGGTTCATTTTATAGAGTTTCCTGGTATATGGATGGATTCTAGTGGGTATTTATTAGTTTATCCACCATCTTAGTTAACTCAAAAATAAATAAGAATATAATAGAGGACATAGAAGATCAATTGTCTTTGTCTAATTTCATAATCAACAAATAAAAACCCTTTCTAGAATCCTTAATTTAAATTCTTCTTTAAGAAGAATGTAGAAATTAAGATCTACTTAACTAATATATAAGTGTACCCTATTTATTAATACTAAATAAGTATATTCAAGTAGACCTTAGCTAAGAAGCAGAAGTATCCTGTCACGGTCGCCATGTAGTAAGTAAGATCATAGCCTACCATATACGAGTAGTTAGAATACAAACATTTTTTTATTAATTTTGATTAAATTTAAATAAATTCACAAAACTATTTCACAGCTAAGAATCCGAAAATTGAATTAAATTAATTTTAGGTGTAGTTATAATACATTAACATATTAATTTACCGATATCTCTATTAATAAAAAAAAAGTTCAAAACCCATTTTAATTCAATCGTAGAATTAAAGTCCATAAGTCCTCTATGTATTGTTTGATTGCTTTATATTTTATTTAATTATTTATATTTATTCGTTATTAAATTCTAAATAAGTGCACAAAACAAATTCATTGCTAAGAATCCCAAGATTGCAGCATCGTGCTTTGTCACGGTCGCCATATAAAAATTAAATTCAATTTAAATGTAATAATAATGCCAAATTTAGTTTGCCAGTGTACAACTGCAACTAAGTCCGCACAAAACCACGTTAGACGCGTAATGATAAAGTCATTAAAACGAGTCAAGACGGTAGCAGCTCCCAGCCATATCAGGGGCCACAGTTCACTACCAGTCCCACCACGACTAGAAGAAGCAGTAGAAACCACTGCGAAGCGGAGTCATCAAGCATCAAAGCAGCGACTCATTGTGGGAACTTTGGTGGCAGTGGAGTGGCAGTGGGAAACCGATTCCCCCACGATCCACGATTCCAACCGGACGAAGCAACACCTTGGCGGCAAACATAATCTTTGCTTAAATTAAACAATTATGACGAACCATGATGGACGGGACTCGACCCACGCAGCCATAGGCGCGACGTTGGGCAATCGGCTGGGTAACTCAAGCCTAATCCCATTAGGTCCCCTCATGTCCAGTTCCCACTCCGAGTCAGTCGCGTGTCAATTGCGTGGGGCAGGTCGTGGTCAGCGCTCGGGTGTCACTCAATTTAGTGCAATTTATGGGATAAGCCAAGGGTTGGCGACGTTGGCGTTGTCTCTCTCTCCGCGAGGTGTGGCCCCCCTTTTTTAAACCGAAAATTCCTGGGGTCCATAAAAAATATCAAGCGTAATTGAAATGCGCCACAAGAGTATAATGCACACAGCACACAATTAGCTATTTACGATTATTATTGTTTATGGCGCACGTTGTTCTGTTGTCGTCGCCCGGCGAAGGTCGCTAAAGACAAAGACTTGAATTAAATAATACGAAGCCTACGCGAATGGATTGTTTTATATTTTTATTATTTTTATAACTTGGCCAGGAACGGAGCCTGCCGCTGCTGCTGCTGCTGGTCAGTATCGGGCGCAATCACTTCCACAAGTGGACGACCTTGTGCTTATTACTTGAGAGCTGCTTTTTGTCTTTACATTTACATTAAGAGTGAGAACATTATTTTTGGCAGCTGCAAAAGCCACAAAGCATGCCACAAATGGGTGAGGCCTGATGCAACTGGCTAAGTAAATGCTCGATACAAAAATATTTATATTTAATTGGCGATTTGTTAAGGCCAAATACGGAGGCGCCAATCGGCCAGACACTTTGCAGTGCATTTAAAGTGTTTTTCAAACTGTTGAAGGTAATCCTTGGTAATTGATATTGATACGAGGTAATTTTTGTGGTTGAAATTAATTTTAATTTTAAATTTGCATTTTTGGGAAGGTGCTTTTTAAATAAATGTATTTTTACCATTTATGTATGTGGAGTTTTTTCGAAAGGTTAAAGCCATTAATATTATTTTTTCAAGCTTAAGCTTTTGGAAAGTGATTAACAAGGATGTCACAATATTTTTTATTTAGCTCTTTGATTAATTTAATATTTTGCATACAATATTTTTTTAATTTTTAAGAATTCAAAAATGCCCTATATCCTTTTAAATTCATTATTTTTTACCCTATTAAAATTCGAATATTCTTTAACTTAAATTCTTATATTTTATTTAATTAAATCAACCCAAAAACTCACCTCAATTTGCCGGCATATTCCGTTTCTATGGCCACACGATCGCGTAAAAAGTTGGCATACTTGTCCAAAGCATCGATGCCTCTGTTTGTGTGTATCGCTATATTATCGTTCTGATCCTGAAAATATATAAAACGGACACATGGTATCGATTAGAAAGAGCCGACCAAAAATAACACTTAATGCCTCTTGACATTGAGCCAACACAAATGCGTGGATCGAGAACAGGGCAAAAAAGATAAAGAAATAATGCGAAATTAATCTAATTTTTTAATTAGAACGATATACGAAAGCAAACTGCGTAGCGGGCAAAATGGAATTCATTTATACTCAAGCAGCCGCGGATAAAGATCTCTCTCAGTCATCGAATATGTATCTTAGTGGAGGCCATAATGGAACGCTTGAGAGAGCTCAAAACAACTGATCCATTAACTCATTAGCCATATAGAGCTGGACCAAAATTAGCCGCCACTAGTTGACAATATCGTGAGATTTAATTTTAATTTATTGTATGGTGTATTTACCAAGATATTATTATTGGCTAAATGTGGGCAGCCACTTCCTCCTCGACTCCAAGTTATGACATAATAAAAGCCTCTCTCTCTTTCTCTGTCTCTGGTTTATTTTGCTTCTTTCTTTGGCCTGGCTTTGTGAGCAATTTGCAACACTTTTCAATGCTGTTTGTCAATAGCTCAATAGAGCCAACAAACAATCAAAACAAACTGCGCTCCACTTTTGATTTTATTTTCGCACGCCGCCAACAAATACAACACAGAGAAAAAAGTAAGACAAGAAAAGACATCAAAAGAGGCAGCCGTTTTGGCCGAGTTAGCTGCCAATCACGCCCCCAAACGCAATCATCGGCGGTGGCAGGCAGATTTGAATTTTAAGTAAAGTTGAAAAAACCCCTAAAAAACAGCTTAAATGGTAAAGAGCGGAGTCGAGACGCACAGCTCGGCCAATTTGCATTTGAAGTTCAGGAAATTACCATCAATTACATAATGAAACCCAGTTCCGATCATGGCCCAAACAATTTTCGTGGCCAAAATGAGCGGTAAATTGACGAAAATTTACGTTGTCCGTATATTTGGTGTCGTCTTCAGAGTGTCTCTCGATGGGTTTTGTAATTTTTTCTTGTTTCTTCCAACGATTATATTAACAAGGTTGCTGCTGCTGCCTGATCAGTGAAATTTGGCAACGTTTGGTGGCTTCGATTTTCCCCCGTCGTTGTTCAATTAAAACGTGTCTGCCATTAATTAAAACAATTGTCAATTACGTACGTTTGCGAGCACATCATTAACGAGTGCGTTTGTAGAATATGTTTGATTTGGCTATTTGTTTTATTGCTGTTTTGTGGGGATTTTTAAGTGCTTGCGTCACTGAAAAAAAACTTTCACCCCGCTCCAAGGTGCGGCATCTTGGCAGCAGTCGATGAAAAGCGTTTTTCGCGTGGAAAAGTGTCGGGCAACATGGCAAATGTCGTCGCCTAAAGTCGCTGCAGCCGCAGCAGCAGATGTCATGCGAGTAGCGGCGATAATTGAGTTGCAACCGCGCCGAGGGCGTTGCCTTCAACATTGTGGGTGTTATGGCCGCCGCCACCAGGACGACTCTGGGCGCTCCAAAACTGGGCCTATAAATATGTCTTGGCTGTCAGCTTGTGCCCCTGGGAAGTGCCTGCTGTCTGCTTTATGCAATCGAAGGCACTCGCAAAATTATTTGCCTACCATAACATAATAAATGGTAAGTGAATGCTCGCGAGTGTTAACAGGGTGTTATTCAAGCGTTTGTAAAAGTTGAACATTTTTATTATTGCAAACTTTTAATTGTCTGGATGCTGCAAAAAATGTATGCTATAGTTCCGTGTGTCTACTGTTTGAAAATGCAATTTAAAAACTGCAATACGTAAGGATCGTTTAATATAAACAATAACTGATTTACGGATAAAAAAAAGCTACTGGAAAATTCACTTTATTTTTTTTGCACATATTTTTTTATAATATTTATATTGTGTGGCCTTAAATTGTAATAATTATTTAAAATCTTATTAGAAATGTTGTAAGACTTAGTGTCACCAAATTCGTACTTGGGAATTCTAGGTGCACTTTTTGCTACAACTTGTATTAACGTTAAATGTTGGAATGACAGAATATTGCAATAAATAAAAAAATCTTTAAACTTGAAATTGAATTCACATTCGTACTTTGGAAATTAAAGCGAACTCTTGACAACAACTTTATTAGGATTAATGCCAGAAGGCCAGTATGTTGCAAGGAAAGATAAAATTCCTTAAAATTAAATATAAAAATATCTGTTAACTAATATATTCCAGAAAAGGATTCCTGAAGAATTAATATTCAATATGTTAAATTAATTTAAATTTTGTCCGTGCTTCTTGGCACCTATTTTGCATGCATTTTCTACAAGTGCACCTGGCACAGACATTTTATGCCCCTAGCGCTCCTGCCTTTCCATCAACTCGACTCAAACTCAAACTCAACTCAGTTCGACTGAAATCAAATCAAATTAATTTACTTTGCACAGTAACTCTGGTGCGGTGGTGCGCTTGCGCAATATTCCCGCCCCCCGCCGGCGGGAAATTGTTTTTCCAATTGATCTGCTTCACCTATAAAAGCATATACACACAATCTATATATGCATATAGAGAGAGCCTATTAATATACGAGTGTGCGTGCCAGTTTTTCCATGTTGCCTGATTAAATGGAATGGCAAATTGGCCGTCGGTTGTCTGGGCAGGAAAGTTGCCATTAGCGCCGTTGATTTATATAAATGTTTAATGATAGGCCCCAGAGTCAAATGCATTGATTATGATAAGTTTATGCTGTTGCCGGGAGATTACGAGGTGAGAAAGGAATGTCTGGGAGTAGAGAGATCTTTTCTGGATCGATCGATCGATCATCGATTGATTGTGAAAAAATGTGGGAAGCACTTATGTATAGTATGTTGTTTTTCAGCGAATTTCTATGGTTGCCGAGAGGCCGAACATGATCGCTTTGAAGCTCATCATGATCATCATTCGGGGCTGACATTGATAGACGACTCTCGAGGTTGTGTTCGCCAATCGGATCGCATTGTTGACCTTGACCGGATCACGTCGAGAGATCGCAGAAACGATTCCAAGATTGGAGGCAGTCTGCGCATATAAGGAGTGATTCGATTGGAAATGGCAAGGGTCTCACTCTTAAATTGGCCAGAGGTTGGGCATAGCACATCTTGGAGGTATTTTCTCCCCTCCTTCAGGTTAATGACTCTCACATTTAAATAATATTTATTTATTTAAACAACCAAAGCCGGAAGATTAATGTCGCAGCCTCTGCCCAAAAGCTAGTTGGCTGAGACTAACAAGCTGTCCAATAAATCATGGCGAAAGTTTTACATGGGGGCATCATCATCATCATCATTATCATCTTTATCATCTTCAACTGGTGTCACAGAGTTTATTAGCAAAAGAAACCCCAATCCAGAGAGACTCATCATCCAATCCAATCCAATCCAATCCAATCCCGATACCAATTCCGATTCCCACTTGATGACTTTCACTTGACACAAGTTGGTTCATCAAAGTCATGAGAAACCATCAACAAAATGTAGCAATAAGAATCCGAAAGAGCAAAGAAAAGCCAAGCAAGTAACTCGAAAAACACAAAAAACACCGAAAAAACCTAACAAAACAATGACAATAAAAAGCAATAAAGAAATTAACAAATTGCTGGCAAGAGGAAGAGGCAACAGAGCCCACAGAAAAAAATAAAACATTGAAAAGTGTTAAATTCGATTGAAGATTGTCATCGATTGTTTTGGGTTCTCTGTGGGCATTGTAAGTGTGAGCAATCAATGCCGTGGATAGTGAGGAATTTACGGCGGGGTCCGCCCAAGCCCTCGATATAAGGGCATTCCATCAACTGAGTGGGTCAAGATTGAAGGCTGATCGATCCGATTGATTAAACGCATTTGTCGCGTTTTATTTGTTATTTGTCCGCGGGATTGCATTGTTCTGTGTTCTCCGCGGGCTTTCATCCATTTAATCGTGCTTTCGATTCGTTCCGATTCGTGTTTCCAGGGCTCGTGACATTCGATCGAGGAGGAAAGCCCCCAGAAAATGGAACGGGGACAAGCCCGATGGAGTAAGTACTGATGATAATCGAGGAAAGTATTATTTATTGCTTGGCATTGTGAGAATTAATACTTATAATATTTAAGAAGTTATCAGGCATTATTGAGTGTGAAATTTTCTCAAAAAAGGGAGGTAATTTATTGTTTATGGTTAAATTTTTTAATAAGATAGTTTTACAACTATTAATATATCATCAAAAACAGTATTCTTATTTTTTGCCTATTTTTTAAACAATTTATTAAAGCTTTCTTTGGAAGTTATCATTTATTATCAGCTGTTCAAAGCGAATTTGATAGTATTTCCTAGCTATTAGTACCTCTCACGGACTCTTTGAAAGTTATCTCATAGGAAAGTATACACATATATCAACCGCAAAACCTCTTGATGGATTCAGTTTCATATAAAATTTATGATAGTTGCTATAGATAATGGCAAATAGCCTATACCTTACCCCCATTTAAGGGAAAATGTTAACCACCATAATAATCAGGGGCCAGAAATCAGGCTGTTACGCAAACAGTTGCAACGGTAAAGGGAAATCTCTCAGGTTGGCCTATAGACCCGGGCCCTGTCAATGCTCGTTGTATGTCTCTTTATGTAATGACTGCCAAATGCAACTGCAACTAACAGTGCAACTGCAACACACGAGGGTGTCAATTGAAGCAGAAAGCGTTGACGGCGACTGTCTGGCAGTTGTCTGTCCCTATCTAACGCTATAGCTATCTCTTTCTGCTTTGATTAATACACAAAAAAGAAAAATACATTATTTAAGGATGTAGAAAAGGCAGAAACTATATTTATATAGTTATAAATATCGATGCCATCCCTGAACTTAAAAATATATTTTAATGCTTGATCCATTGACTACATAGGGGGTTTTATGGGTTATCATCCAATGAATAAGTTCATACTCTACCCCTTGAAAATAAATAGAATATAAACTAAACCCATTTCTTTTATGTGAACAACTGATTACATAAGGGGATTAAATATAATAATATAGAATTTATTTATGTTGTCCATAGAAAACAATAGAAGAATCATTTAGTGGACCATTAAATTGAAAAATATATAATAAAATATATGCACAGTACTGTTTCCTTGACGATTATCACTATAATCTCATTTATGTATACATTTTTCTCGGTGTTTATCGCTTACAATATGGTTCCTGTTTGCATTACAATTGCAGGAGCTCAGTCGACCAGAAACGTTGGCTTCCTTTTGCCTCGGCTTTGGCTTTTGTTTTTTACGTTTTTTGTTATTATCTTTTTGATTTTGTTTCAATGATTAGGAGAAGCGGAGAGCAGCCAGAGAGAGACCCAGTTCGGACGACCGACTAACCGAGCGAGCTGATGGCAATGCCAGCGGCTAAAACTGGGTAACAGGTGCACAGCGGTGGGCTGGGACATGGACTCGGCGGTGGCTGTGGGTTGTTACCAACGATTTTGTTACCACCACCGGTCGGTCGGTCGGTCGGTCTATCCGCTTTGTTATTCAGCTGCGGTTTTTGGAAGCCATAGGCAGTGGCTCAAACAACAAAATGGGGTGGCTTAAACAACGAATCTAAGCCAAGTTGGTGGTTCTATGTACACTTAACAACATAACGGTTAAAGTCGTTAAATTGAAACGTATTTTTATGGCCATTCAAAGAAATATTAAAGTGGGTCCTGAGGGTTACAAAGCTAGAGTCATTAAAATCACTAATATACTATTATTATTGTTTTTATTGTGTTAAAGAAACTATATATTTTTATGAACTTGCATTTAATAGAGAACCAAAAATATTTATTTTGGAAGTATTGGATATTAGAACTTTACGAAAGTGTAATAAGAAAGTAAATATATTCAACTTATTAATACACCAACATTAAGTGTAAGAAAAGTTGTTGCAAAAAGTGCACGTAAAATTTCCAAGAACGAATTCGGTGACCGCGCATAAGCTGCCGACTTGATCCCGAGTTAAAATAAATTTATATTAAATGGGTTTCCATTTTCTAAACTTTTCGTTTCGAGCCGTGCATTAAATGATGAATTCTCGGAGTACAGAAGAACGGATTCAGCTCATGGGCAACTCAACTCGCTCAATGGAAGTTCCGCAGCACGCGTTTTTATCTGCAACGGACGTGGCACGCAAACAACTGCAGCAGCAACAGCAACAGCAGCAGCAACATGCACAACAGCAACATATTCATTGCAGCTGATAAGCAGGGGAAGTGCCTTCCACAAAACCTACATATATGAGCATATAGGGTTTGTGTGTATATCGATAGTGAAGTTGACCGCCCGCCCGGCATGACGAGAAATTGTTTGTTATTTTTTTCCTGCTGCTGCTGCACCCAGTTGACATTTACTACACGGAACCAAAAATAATTTTTTTTAAAGAAAAAGTATGGAGCTTTTAAAAAAAAAATTGAAATTTATAAATATCTTAGAGATATTCTTTTTGTTTTAAGCATCTTCTCAGTTGACAAAGTTTAAATATTGTAGAAGCAAGTGGAAATCATGCTTAAAGTTAGAAAACCTTGATATATTTAGTTGAAGTACCTTACGAAAATATCTTTAACAAAAAAGCTTGTAAACATTTTTATAAAATCATTAAATTCAAACCCCCTCGATCCTATCCCTTTTTTGATTTAAATCAACATGGAATCAGTCTTAAATAATATCATTTTGAAAAGCCTAGTTTCTAAAGAAATATTTCCAAATAAAAATTAATTTAAGATATATTTTTTCTGTGTAAACGACGATGATGTTCGATGACTGGTCCCTTGACTGACGCAAATTGACATTGCCCCCGAGAGTGAGTCCGCAGTGAGTGCAACATGCAACCTATGTGTCCATATGTCATATATGTCTATTGGCTTCCGCCACGCCCATTTTTGCCGCCCCTCTTGCTAGTGCTTTTTGCATGACAACGTTTAGGCGGCGGCGGCGCCTTTGTTTATCATGACCATGGCATGACGATTAATGAAAATGTTGAGTATGTGAAAGCTAGTCACTTTTTTCTCCCTATACTATCAGTTTTTTCCATTACAACAGGTCAGGTCAGGCGTTGACCCCGCTTAAATAAATTATAGAAGATTTATTATTCTGAGAGCAGATTACAGGATTAATGACACTTTAATGGTGAAAAATGAGCTTGTTAAAAACTTGGGAACATGCTCTATATACTCGGTGTATATCGTGTGATCTTAAACCTATCAAAAAGACAATAATCACAGACACACATGCCAAGTACTCTTTTGTGCCATTTAGTGGCGCTTTTCCGCCAGAAATTTCACCAACAATTACCAAGACAATGAGTGGGAGCTAAGAAGCAACTCCTGGCTGACCCGTTTTCCATTTCCCATTTCCACATTTCTATTTATAAGCGGCTTTCGTTGTTGTTCCTGCCCATTTTCAGTTAATTTGCTGTAACGATTTTCCGCCTCAATGCAGCGCCGTGGAAAACTCTGCTCCCATTTGTCTCTCCCACTCGACACTGGATCTATATTTACATGTCGTTTGCCACTTCCCCATTTATTTTTTTTGCTCCACTCCACTCCACACACTCACACACATTCTCCCTTTAGTTGCAAATTGTTGTTGACAGTGGGAACCCAAAATTAGCACATTAACCCATTGGTGGCGGTGGGTCTATGTGCCGCTATCGATTAAATAACTTTGTCTAGTTTTTTCCCGCACTTTTCGCCAACACATAAATCGATATTCAGGTCGAATCGGTCAACATCAAAGGCGTGTGTTATCCAATTAGATCAAAATACACTCCGAATACTTTTAAGAACATAACTTGAAAGCGTGTTAGAGACTGACAAATGGCAGCAACTTGATAATTATACACGTACATATGCAATTATGCAAGAGAATGAATAAATGAATAAATCAAGCGACGCCTTTTCACAGTTAAAAATGTGGAAAATCCACAAAGGCAACTTGATCTTGGCCAGAAGCGAGGCAAAGAATAATGCTTGCAGCACTGGCAAACAGGAAGCATTAAACATCGGCCGAAAAAAGGCAAGAAAAACACATTCATATATCTTCTTGTTTTTTTTTTCTTTCTGAAAGCTGCAAAGTATCGTGTGTGAACCGTTAGTCACCGCAAAGTTGTAATCATAAAAATAGTTGAGCAACATCGTTCAGTTGAACTTTAACTTTCAACGTGTAGCCAGCAGCGGACACAGAAGCCGCCGGCAGAAGCCGTTGGTCAAGTGCTGGAGCTGGAGATGGAGGCCCGGTCTACGAGATCATTAGAGATGGGCATTCCAAGAGAGCGAGCGGCAGATGAATAATATGCAGCCTCCAGGCGGCTATGCCTGATGAATAGTTCTATGGAAAACACTGATTGAATGAAAGATCAAAGGTTTTCCACTTGCAGCAACAGCAAGAATATTTAAATATTCATCTAAGGTACCGTTTTCCATCAAACAAAGGGGAGTGAAAATTGATAAAGTATCCGTTTTAGAGAATTACGGGTTTTTTAGTTGGTTTGGAACCTTATTTATGACTTAAATTTAATAAGAAGAGGTAAATGCCAATAAAATCACAATTCACACGGTTCTAAATATATATATATTTTTTATATATTAGAGCAAGACGAAGTTCCGATTCCATACGTTTTCTATGTTTTAAATTCCCTATAGTTTTCCTTTAGTATTTCCCTTTTTTGTCAGTGCACCTTCAACTGGTTTAGGCCAATAACGATCACCTCCTCCTATCTACCGCAAGCAGTCGAAGCTCAATTGCATTTCGGTTATGCAAAGAATCAAATCACATTTAAACGGCGACATTTAATTGCAAACTGGTTGGGTTGTCCAGTTAACCACCTGCGGCGCAGACCATTCTCGTTGTTGGATACACACACCACACCACACACCTCCTTAAAAGCAAGTCGGACACGGGACACGGGACTTGGACTCACCCAAAATTCCGCATGGCAATCCCTGAGATCCAAAACGGTTGCCACTCCGGATCCGGTGAGGCTGCGAGCCGCATTCAAATAGCCGATCAGGCAGTTCATGTCGAGAGCCGCGAGCAAACTAATTGACCAACTGTTCCAAGCCAGCTAAGTGGTCTCCGATGGCCGATGGGAAAAGTGGTAACACGAAGCAGAAGCAGGAGGAAGAATAGCGATCGAGATAGCCCAAGAATGTGAAAACATGTGCCATCCGAAGACATGGGAGTGGTTGTGGGTTCTCGAGATAGATAGAAGTGTTCTCATCTCGTTACTATTATTATTATTATTATTATAAAGATTTATATTCAGCTGCTTGAGCTGATTGCCCGCTGTCCAAGTAACCTCGAAACGTGCCAAAACGCCAGAGATCTTGTGGGTCCGAACTGCCATAAAAATCCAGCAAACAGTTGACAATTGCCGCTCGTTAGGTGAACAGCCAGCCAGCAAACAAGAGGGAAGTTGGTCAGACTTAAGACCTAAGGCCAGACTTGGACACTTCCGGACAGTTTCTGCACTATATGGAGTACCATATACCATACACACATACCAGAGATAACCTTACTCTGTTACATGGAGTGGATTGGATGGATCTCGGGCCTGTGAAGCGCCATTCAAGTTAATTTGCTCCAATTATGAAAATACTCATGTGCTCATTAAACTTAATTGAGAACTGGGGAAAAAGGAGAAGGCGAAGCCAAAACAGACAAGATATGAAACAAAAACAATTTGAAAAAATAAAGCTTTGGCAAGCTTAAAAAAACCAGCCTTGAGTGAGTGAATGAAATGTTTGAACGACAGAAGTGGCAAACGGATCAACGGATTTTCTTTTTCCTGCCATCATCTCATCTTCCATAAAAATGCTTTGGTTTTTTTTTTCCTGCTTCGAGAGGGGTAAAAGTACAACATGAATCAAAACATAAAACTCCATCTTAGCCCAAACAAGCGGCTTAGGAAATAAGTTGTGGAAACCATCAAATACACTGGTAATAATAATTTATAAGGAAGACCCTCTAGTGAAAGAAGAAAATATTCAATTTATGTGAGGGAAAAAAAAATTATCCCTCTGGCTTTTCAATATTAAAAGTAATGCACTCTCTGCACCCGAAATTTCCAAGTACGAATTCCGTGACACATAAAAAAACACAATTAAACAAATCTTTAACCAATAAAATTTTTTATCGACTTTCTATTTCATTTAAAAACAGATAACAGCTTGACCTAAATAGTTGGCTATTAATAACAACAAGTTTCCAGTAAACATGATATACTAGGTATAATAAAAGGTGATCTAGCATATATCTTTTTATAGCTTTTTAGTTGCAGACAAATTTCTAAAGCAAATTTAGTTGTTAATCTTATAACTTAGATAAGATTTAGTCGAAAGAACGTGATGAAGTACAGATTTCCTTTAACTAAAGGTTAATTAAATATAAATAGTTAAAGAAACTGATTAAGAGGCACCTACAAAATAAGTTTCAAAAATTTCTAATACATTTTGGAAGCTTTTTATAGCAAATATCCACATTTTCCCAGTGTACTTCACATTCCTTTTGATGGGAAGCAGACTTCAGGCTCTTGTCTAGCATTTTTTATATACTTTATGTGACTTAACCATTTTTCAGCAACATTTTGCGTAAATCTTGCAAGTAAATTGCCACGAAAGTTTAATCTTTTTTCCTTATTTTTTTTTTCTATTTTCAGCTAATGTCGCTGCGGATGCTGCTGAAAATGGTCAGGAGAGGCGGCTAGAGATGGGCAGTGCTGGCGGTGGACACATAGAAGCCAAGCGTGGAGCTGGACAGAGCTGAAAGCAAAAAGCGCTATAAATTTGCAGCCACATTCTTTGGGACCGGGCCAAAGCCACCGAACAGGTTGAACTACTTTGGCCAACAGAAACGGAGACCAGCAGAGAGACTAGCAGCCGCAGAAACCAGCAGAACCATGGCCAATTCCTGAGCTCAGCTGCAACTGCAGGACCGGACATTCATTCGGTGGCTTCGAGTGCGCCCAGAATCGATTGGATAAAGCTGCTCGCTCTATAAATAGAGCCCGGCCCGGGCCTTATCAGACCCGATCCGCGTGGCCAGAGTTTCGCTTTTCAAGTCTCTCTATTATTTTATTTCTTTTTCTTTTTTTTTTTGCTTTTGCCTTTTCCCTCGCGCTTGCTCCCCAGTGGCCATAAAAATTCGCTGCATTTCCGTTGCTTGTACAAGAAAATATGCAGCCACTCTCTGGCAGCGAGATGAAAACTGGAGCAACAACAAAGGCTGGCCAGCATTTTCCAAGTAACTCATTTCACATGCTCTCTCTCTTTCCGACTTTACTTTCAGGCTCCTCAAGTTATCATTAATCTCTTTTGCGGCAAACAAGATGCACACTGAGATCTCGCGGCAATATACAGATGGGGTTAAGATATTAGCACTCGAAATGTATTTTGCAAAATGCGAATAACTGATGTTTTGTAGGGTAAAATCCTTTGACACGTTAAAATAAAGAACAAAGTAACTAGATCTGAGGGTAAAATAAATCCCATTTTCAAAATATTTATGGCTAAACAAATATCTATTTAACTCTGAAAAATACTGTGCGTATGACGGCAGAGGCTTGGCATGCGAGTAAGGATTTTGGGCACCACTGAACTATGTAAGTTCAAGCCTTTGAACTTATCCAAAAAATATAATAATGGATCAATTAGAAATAATGGACTGATATTATACCAAAAAACTGAATTACCACTTAAAAATATGCTGAAACTATTTCATTCTTAAATATTAATTTTAATTGTATATACAAATTTCTAATTTCGAATTAAAATGTTTCCCTTATAACATGCAGTTACTACTTTTCTAACCTCATCTGTACTTGATAGTTGTGTCAGCCGCTGATGGCTGGTAATTAAAATTTCTCACATATGTATTTACATACATCTTTGATTATACGAGGCGATAGCTTCATGGAGCTGAGGGATTCGTGGAAAACACGGTGGCAATTAACCAGCTAAGAAAACTAGGCGTATAATGCAAATACTTGGCATTCCACGAGCCATAGAACAAAAAGAATTGCTCACACGCTTTCAGTTTTAAGGCAACAAAGAACTGCGGTAGGGGGGAAAATATGTTGAAAAAGTTCAACTGCAATCCTTTGGCTATTTTTATAGCAAAAAAAAAAAACAGCAAACAGAATGTTCAGTGAGTATATTGCAATTTCCATTTATTTATGAGCCATGAAAATGCAATGGGAAATGGTCGGTAAAAAAGAGGGACGACTCTCGTTTAGTTTGGGAGGAAAAAACTTGATCAATTTCCTCAAGCGGCTGCTTCCGAACTTGTGGGTGCCCTTCTCACTGGTCCCCTCTGTGGTTGCTGTCTCCCACAGACAACGGGGCGTATGCGCAATAAATTAAGCGCTGTCATTTTGCCCAGCAGCAGCAAGTCAACTCAAAAGTCAATTAATAACAAACACAAAAAAAAGCAATAGCATTTCACTGACCAGACAAACATCTCAGAGTTGTGGCATCACAGCTGCAGATGAAGCTATAGCCAATATTGGATGCACAGGAAGAAATATTGAGATTTTTAAAAGCTATAGATATTTTTTATACTAAAAGATAATTAAATAAATATAAATTAAAGCTCTTTTAATAACTTGGGTCTAAAGTTCACCTATGTTATTTAAAGGGCTTTCTTATAGTGTGATTTTGCACTTGCATTGCGACTAGAATTCCCAAGTCGCAATTCGGTGCTAGGCTGGTACGCTGAATGTTGAGGTTGGTCAGCAAGCGGATACTGATTATAGTAATGGCTTTTGCATATCCAGTATATCCAAGCCTATTGCTTTCTTTTATGTATTTAAAATGTAAATATACAAATATTATGTCAGAAAACATTTAAATAATTTTTCCCTGTGCACAACATTGAGCTGATTGCCTCTAGTGACGTCACAAACAGCCTGCATCGCAACTCTTGACCAGTTGAAAAAGGTTAACTCGGGTTCGCCTTCTTAAAGCGAACGTGAGAGAGTTTTTTGGAGTCTTGCGCAAAAGCTAACGAGTACTTCAAACATCTTCCCGCAAACTGATTGCATCCGAACAGAGTGAGTATTATGGATTTCGTTTATTTCTAAGCGCTTCATTGTTTCCATCGGCGAGACAAAAGCCAAGCGCGCTCCAATCTCATTCCGTGTCAATGTCAATTTCAAAACCCAATTGTTGCCCGGCAAAGTCCAAGTCCAAGCGACTAACTAACTAACGGCCGGCCGCAGTGTTCAAACATTTAGACAATTGCCGGCCCAGTCACAAAAACGCTTCCAATTAAGTCGGTGAAAAGCGAAGGGAAATATCACTCGGACTCGGACTCGTACGAAAGCTAAGCTCGGTTCAATGGAACATCTGCGCGCCTTAGAACAAAAACAATGTAAATTGCCCTGACCAGCTGCCTGTCTGGGGATCAGGGATCGAGGAGAATCGAGGGAGGATTGAACAGGGAAATGCTGCAGGGTGTGGGTTAAACACGTGCCTGGACAGCGCTTCAAACGGCAACATGGGTTACATTTTGGAGAGAAATAACTCTTGACTTTAATACCCTGTATTTAGAAGGACAGCTTAAGGATTAGTAAATCAACTAATGTACTAAAAGTAATTCCCTTGTCAAGCCTTTTACTTAATGACAGCTTTTAACGCCTCGCTATAAATTCTCCACTTTAAGCATTCACTATTACCTTTCCTAATTTTATTAGCCCAACCTTGCGAGGTATATCCCACGTCGACTTAACCCACTTCGTAGCAAAATGATTCTGAAATTGAGTAGGGCAAATACAAAAAAAAAAGAAAGGGAGAAAGAGTGAAGGAGGAGGCGCTCCGGTGCCCGGAGGAAGTGCGAGGGCAGCCGCTTCGAGGGGGGAGTGTCCGTCAAAACAGCCGCAAAAGTGAAAATCTAAACCAAAACCAAACGAATTCTGGTTTCCAATTGCCCCGCGGTTTGAGTTTGCCATTGTTTGGGCACGAGTTTTGTTTTTTTTTTAGCCCGCCGAGTGCTTTAGTGTGTGCTTCAATGTGTTCCAGCTGCTTGACGACGATAAATGCAGTCTGCATGAGGATGAGGCTAACTGAGGCTGAGGCTGAAGAGGAGGCTTGCCAGCATTTTGGCGAGCGAAAAATAAAAGCCAAACGGGTTTCGTGCCCCAAAGTGCCAGTCAGTCTGGGAGTCGAAAGGCGGGGTACTGACTGGACCTGCGGCTGGGAGACTGAGGCTGAGACAGTGACTGGGTCTGGGTCTGCGGTGAGCCATTGTTGTGGGCTCCACAGCTACAAAGTATTAGGAATATGTAAGATAAGGCATTTTTGAACTTTAAAATATAATTTTTAGATATTTATTGAATTTTTTTAAACCCTTTTAGGTAATTTTAAGCATTCTTCTGCTTGCTAAATTCGAAAGTTGGCCAAACAGAAAGATTAGCTTCTTGGAAAATGGGGAAATTGTGCTTTGAATTATATGGGATCTAAAATAAATGTGTACAAAAGTTAGTACAAGTTTTAAGTTCCTTTATAACCCACTACATTCGAATTATTATTTACTTTTAGTCGATTTAATAATAGGAAAATTTGAATAATGGTTTTATCATTTAATCATCGTTCAAGACCTTCCCTTTATTTCTCCCTGTCTGGCTCAGCTGGCCTGGTTCAATTTTCAGCTTGTATCGGCACGGATTGAAAAACGCCTTCGCAGTGTCCAAGAGGAAAATGGAAAATCATCGGGCATGTTGCAGTGGATTTCATAACAAGTGTTGCCAAATGGCCGAAGAAAACAATCGGCCTATAATTTAAGATCTATTTATGTATACGGCCGGACAAGCATTTGGCGTGGGCGAATTTTTCTTTTGCAGAAAAAATGCGTATATGTACTTTTCGAGTGGTTTTTCATCGAGAATTTCTCTCTAATTTTTCGGTTATTTTGTGGTATTTTTAGATATTTTCTATTGCCATACTTTATATATATTTTCCGTTGATTGCTCTATCGTAGAGGCTTGTGTGTGGAACAACAGTTAGGTATTCTTTAGAATCCCCATAAATACCGACCTCATAAAAGTTGCATCAAACACAGTTAGGCTTGAGTGCAGCCTAAAAAGCCGTTAAGAAGATTCTCCAAACAAACGGAAATATGTTAATGAAGCCACCAATTTGATGACCCAACAGGTTAAGGCATTGTCGGCGCCTCTTAATTTACATTCAAATGATATTTCATTTGTTTATTACAGAGACTTTTGGGGATTTGTTAGAAAACCGTTTTCACTTTTGCAAACGGACAAAAGAGAATCCCGAATGTGTTGAGAGATCGTAAAAGATCTCTTTCTAAAGCTGAAGTTTCCAATTTGTTTATAAAATTAGGCAGATCTTTCTCCTGTTTTTTTTTTACTTTTTCCACAAACCGGTTTTGCACTTGTCAGGAAATTATGAAAGACCCCGCGCAGCCATAGAATGCATGAATAATAAATACTAAACAAACAAACAGAAATAAAATCTTTTACCAAAACATTTCCAGTCGGTGTCTATATACAATATACAATGGAAATGCAAATCGAGTTGACGCTCGGAAATCTTTATGATTTGTAATGTTAATTATGCCGGAGGGGAGTAGTTTCCATTAGTCAGCAAATCAAATCGGGGCGAGACAATAAAGCGAATGCATAATCCATCCGCGAGCGATGATGATGATCATCGCATATGAAAACCGAAAGTGCCCAATCCGGCGAAATGCGGAAATATAAATATTGAATACGCATTCGAATTCGAGTCTGTAAACAAATAGTGAACGCATAGCGTTTCAAATACAAAATTGATTCGTTTTCGAGTCCACCAAGAAGAGTAAAAGTAGCCAGCAGGCCTATTCTGGGTATCGGGAATCGGGAGCAACGCTTGATATTGTGTGGTTACTGTCTGGGCCAGAAAAGTTGTTTACTAAATAGGAAAAGGCCACGGAAATGCGTCAGGAAAAAGCATTCTTCCCGTGGGTGGTGGCTCACTCATTCTCTTTCTGTTTTTCTCTCCGGCTTCAAGATCGATCCACTGACTGGCAGTCAATGTTAACGTAAACATTATATCCCGGCTATCAATTCGGTTTTTGTTTATAATAAATGCGCCGAAGCCTTATAAAAATAAACTCGCAACGGCAAATGCATTGCCATTGCCGTGGCGAGGTGAGTAAATTCACTTCGAAACCGTTCCCATTCGATCTGGTTCAAGTCGAGAGACTTTTCTTTACTCACGGCGCTTTTTTTCCCAATTGTTTACGAGGTAGTTGTTTTTTCTTCTTTTTCAAAAGGAGTGCGAGTCTCATGCCGCTTGATTAATGTGAATTGGAACTTACCTGCAACAAAGAAAGAGAAGAAAGGTTAATAAAGTACAATAAAAGATAACATTTCTTGAAAAATGAATTATGTAATTATAGAAATATATTAATATATAAAAGTAGGACTACAAATTTAAGTTTCTATAGAATTTGTAAGCTAAATTGGTTGATAAAAACTTTCTTTTTAAATATATCCGTGAACTATAAGTAAAACAATAAGAAGAAAGGCCTTTCAACATAAGCATCATAAAGAGTGCACCTAAAGCTCCCAAGTACGAATTTTGTGACACGCTAATATATAAATGCGCTCATACAAATAAGAAAGAAGCATAAAATGGGCAATTAATAATAACAAGGATACTTTTCCTTTAGTATATAAAATCTTGATTAAAAAGTAACTCCGTTAAATATGAATTTAAGCCCAGTAAAAATGTTCACTGTAGATAACAAGCTGATATAAATTAGAAACTGATTAAGACTTGGATTTTATCGGGCGCCATGCGGGGAACCCTTTGTTTAGGCCTTGATTCTGCACTCTTTTGCTCTCTACAGTGAATCACTTTTAATAGAGCCCATAAACCAATTGAGTTGTTCTCGGAAATAATGTGTAACAGCACCGATGTTGACTGATTAAGCAAACTGCTCAACTTTCCACCCAGCGAAGACGAAGACGAAGGCAAAGTCAATGTTCTTTCCGCAAAGTACTTATTCTTGTTCGTCGTCAAATCAGCGCGCTACCATCTTTCCATAATAGTATTAACTGAAGTAGACGTCGCATCTTGTTTTTTTACAACAAACAAGCGAGCAAACAGAACACACAGACACCGACACCGGCACGGCACTCTCACATGGATGCAAAATAGTTGGCAGCTGCCTCAAGTTTGCCAGTTTTCCACAATGACAGCGAGTGCATTGCTCCGGCAAATGCCTGCCCCTCTTAACCCCCACCTTAAACCTCCCTTTCTTAACCCCCCATGGCTGCTTTGCTCCACTTGCCGCCAAGCAGCGCGCAAGTTTTATGCCTTCGTCGTCGCCATCTGCAGCTCCCACTGGCATAACTCGTACTCGTACTCCTATACCTTAGGCCACATCTCATACCTCATCGCCCGCGTCGTTTAGCAGAGTTTTATGTCGGTGCCTGCCGTTTTTAATAATATTATGTGGCACGTCTGAGTGGCAACAAAGTTGCAAGCTAATTTAGCGAGTATTTGTCAGAGGAACAGGAAAGGAGAGTACGATTACTTTGACATTGACAGTTCATTAAATTTTATTAATAAATAGTTGTAACCCATGGAACTAAGAGAGCTTTAACTCTGATGCAGAAAATAGATTAGCCCATCCGATACCATTGAACCCATATCAATGCAATTTCTCACGATGACCAGGGAAATCATAACATAACATCATAAGGCCCGCAAAAAACTGTATGATGATGCGATATTATGCGTTAATGGATGCTTTTTATTTGAAGCCGTCATAAAACATCAAAAGGCAGACAAAAGCCAAGCACTTAATGTGCAACACACATCAGAAAATCTGCCATCACATTGCTGCCGCCCCTGACACGCGTCGAAAAAATGCCTGAAATGATTCAGGACTGTGTGCAGAAATTGAAAGCGACCCCAAAAGCGACATATGGATATAGAGAGAGGCAACAGATGAGTCAAGGAGTGGATCACAGGGTCCAGAATCGAACCCAGTTCAGTGACTTTTCGCAGCAACATGTTGATGCAACATTAGGCTCTTATCGCTGTCAAGTATTTAACGATTTCCGCTATAGCTCCTATAGCTCCATGTGGAGGAGTCTCTCGACTGGCCCACGCCGGCATTAAATAAAAAACAGACAACAAAGTTTGTTCACATTTTTTTTGCAAACAAACACAAGATGGCCAACGAACGAGAAATTTATGTATTTCTGAACAGCATAAAAAAAGAATACTTGAATTTTGGCAGGGCTAAAAACGCTGCGCCCGCGTGTCATGTGGGCAGGAAATGAAGCTAATTTGTTTTACGGGTGTGCCATCGGTTATTTTATATTATTTTTTCTGTCAAGGGGTTGAGGAAGACCCAGCGACAAAGGCGGTTACCCAAAAAAATATTAAACGAAACCCAAACTAAAGGAAACCCAAGCATGCAGGCAGCCAGGCAGGCAGCCCGGCCGGCTTTGGCCTGCGTTTATGTTTATGACAATGATAAAAGCGAAGCCGGGCCTGCGTCCTCGATTCCTCGTTTTCGTCTTTGCATAACATTTGATGACGAAACAGGGACACAAAGCAGCAGCAGCTACCTTCCCCTGCCATCTTTTGTATGCCTTATCCCCTCATCAAGCTGCCTTTGAACTTGTCTTTGCGCAGGCGGAAAAAGCTCCTTTTGAATAGGACTCAGAGCTGTGACAGCTTCGAGCACTTGGAAAATATAAACTCACGAAAAGATGTCCCCAAAAATTATATTTTCATATTTAAATACAAGTTTTTAAATGGTTAGCAAAATAATTGAATAAAACTAGAGATTAAGTTCAGGATAACTGAAGTGTAGAATCACACATATACTTTCCATACTGTTTTGCCGTGATTATTCTTATAAACATTTTATATAAGAAATTCATTTAAAACTAAAGCGAGTTCTTCAACTAATTTAAAGTTCCTTAAGGTATAATTTAACCGCATAATAACCCCAAGAAACTACCTAATAATCTATGCACTTCTGTAATCTTCTCCCCTGATTGCCTTCTTTGTTGAAAATCTGGCTTACAAACTTTACTTTATATAAAATCCCCCCTTTTTTAAAGCCCCCATTTCCTGCAGTGCACGCACACCACCCCCTAAGTCAACATTGTTCCCTTTGGCACAGCAAAAAAAAATATTAAACAAACATCATAATCAAGCACTTTGCCGCAATGTTAGCGACATTACATGGGGATTCCAGAGCGGGTGGGCGTTGGCCGGGATGTAGAGAGTGGGTGGTACTATGGGGGGCTGAAGGACAACCCAGGCTCAGCTGATGACTCATCCAGCCAGCTGTTTGTGTGGGAGGGTGGAAGCAACAGCGCCAGAGAGTCACCACCACCCTCATCCCCTGTACAGAGTGAGTCAGTCGGCCGAAGTGGGTGACTCAAAAGGAAGGACGACGACGCTTCTTTATCAACTAGCTGGATGTAAATAAAGAAACGTGTCGCTAGAATCAACGGCTAAGACGTGTTACAAACTGAAACAGAGAGAAACCGGCAGCACACGAGGGGATCGAGAACAAAGGCCATTGGTTGCCATGACGGCCCATTTACCACTTCAATTCGAGTGCATTTTCTGGGACTAAAAATGGGGTTGTCCCGCTGTTATTTTGGTGGCCGATTTCTGGCAAAATGGCAAATATATGTATCCCTTTCAAAAGAGGACTCTCGAGGCCTTAACTTGACTTGGTCATGTGCCATCGGCGCGGCCACATGTCGCCTTAAAAAGTCAGGCCGGCGTGAATGAATTATAATTCGTTCAGTCGCCATAAATCTCCAGGCTAATTAATAAATCGGAGGGGAAAAATAAAAGAAAAGCGCTTTAAACAAAAGCTGACAGTGCGGGGTTAGAGTTGAGCCCCCGGAACCTGTTGATAATGGAACCAGCGTCGCCGGAAAAGCGTTCTTATCGAGTCTAAATATAATCTGTTTGCCCTTTACTTTCCTATAAATGTGTAAGCGTGATTAACAATATTTCTTCTTTGACTTTAGCTTTCCAAACACACCCCATAAATCTTTGCGGAATTTTAATTATTATAAAATAATTCCCCGCCAAAAACGATTTGAGATTCTTGTTTCTGTACTTTTTGCAGCCTTAACTCATTCCGAGCCACACCCAATTTTGGCCATGTTGTTGCCGGCCGCAACTATAATTGAATTTGGCCTTTGTGCCCCGCAGACAAGAACAACCAAAAAAATTGTTCTAAGCGATACGTAGCACTGTCCGTTCACATTGTGTATCTAATGTCTAACTAATATTTACTTATTAACCTTTGCTGATATGATATGGTTCGTGTATGAGTCTTTGTGTAGGTGACTCTGAGTGTGTGCTTAGTCAACAGTATAATATTTGGCTGGAAATCGCTGAATTTCACATACTCTTGCCGAAAAATATGAGGAAACAAAGGAAAAATATTGATGGAAATATTTAAATTTATTACAAATATTTTTCTGGGCGAGATTAAGCTCTCTTGGGTTTATTTATTTATGCTAATAAGGCATTAAGGGCAAATAATAACAAATATTTTAAAATGCCTTGACCAGGAACCATTATTACTTCGTAAAATAATTTATGAATCTAAAATATTCCTCTTTTATTCACTAAAACAAAGCTAATACCTTCTATAAATAACACATAGTTTTATTTTCCAACTAAACATGTACTACAGACTACATTTACAACAAATTATAGAAATAAATTCCCCATTCCCGCTTCCCTCTAGGGTGTCATAATCTATGGTTGATATGAAGCCCCAGGCAATCCCTCTTCCACTTCCGAGCGATAAAGTGAACCAAAACAAATTTAATAAACTCATCCAGGGATTTTTTGTCACCTGTCTGTACATATACAAAAATCGACTGTATGTGTGTCCGTGTCTATACAGAGTTTTATGACCGCGCCAACAGATTCATTTAATTTAGTCACATACAAACGGGCCAATGGATTTGCTGATAAGTTTTCTTCTGACACATATTCTCGGCGACAAAGAAACCGAAACGAGCGGAAATGCTAGCGACTTCATGCCCAATAAAAACTAAAAACTCTCAAATGAAATATAATTATGCCGAATGGCTCTAAAATAATCTATGCAAGATTTTTCTCTCGCTGAATCAGCCTCAGGTATTTATAAACAAACCAAACAGCTTCTTCTGACTCACTATTGGAATGGAAACAAATCAATTTTGTTTTTGGGAGATGCCAAGGTGTTAATCATGGAAATTCGACAGCATTTTGTTCACGTTCTTTGCACTTATTTATTTATTTTGAGCTGCAGAAAAATTTCACAAAAATGTGTGAGTGTGTGGAAATGTTTTCAACATTTGGTTTCCCTCTTTTATCGCTTTCCAGGGACAAACTATACTTAAGTTGGTCAACTTATCAAAGCGGTGGCTTAAGAGGAAAGGAAGTTCGTCTGCGATATATATGTTTCTTATCGCAAACATTTTTTCAAATAGAAATAAATGCATTAAAATAACATATCATAACTCCCAAGTGGAGCATTCGCGGAGCACTGGCACAAATCACATATGGTCACCGCAGGCGCCGCAGCCGATTTTTATTTTAAACTCCAACGGTTACAATTTGCATTTTAAAAGGCTTATTTTTTTTTGCTTTTTTCTGCATTGGCAAAAGTATCTGACGGCTGCTTAATATGCATGCAGCGCAAACTGGCTGAAGGCTACTGAAATCGATAGACGCCTCAAAACGTGCAAGTTTACAGCCAGAAAATTAAATATAAAAAAATGCAAACAAAAAGTAATATTTTCACAATGCACTGGCAAAGCTGATGTGAATAGAATTTGCAATCGTGTCGAGAGTTATGAGACAAACAGAGAAGGATATAGATGGTGAAATATATGTTATGGAATGTACAGAATGTTCAGGCTTTTAGGAAACCTAAGTAATATAGAAATATATAGAAATATTTAAAATTAGGTTTTTAAGATAAGCAGCAGTCTTATAGTATACAATTGGTTTAAGTTTCCAGTTAACAAATCTTATATATACTAATTTTGCGGACGCTGAAATTGGTACTTGTGCATTTTAAGGCAACTACCTGTACCTAAATA
This sequence comes from Drosophila lacteicornis, assembly GCA_008044355.1. NCBI lineage: Eukaryota > Metazoa > Arthropoda > Insecta > Diptera > Drosophilidae > Drosophila > Drosophila lacteicornis. The sequence goes on from VNKF01002568.1 coordinate 116,889, forward strand.
TATCTTTTTTTAGGCATATTTAAGATTTGTATCGTTATATATTTTTGTGACTTATTAAACACTTTTTTAGAACTTAACAAAATACCTTTAAGCTTGGTCCCACTGTACATTCTCCCAGCAAGGCTGTCAAACGTACTTTAGAAATATTTGCAACTGACGCCACTTTTGACACTTGGAAAGACATTAGCTCCTTACTCAGAACCCAAACGATTTGGCAAATATTTAGCCCCTTTGTCAGCCTTCCAATTGCGTCTCGTATTGCCGCCAAATTCAGCTGAAATCTTTATATCCGGTTGCAATAAAAATCTGCGAAAATGTTTTCGCAACCCCCTGTGGCGAGCATGAACTTGGGAAATTCCCCTGAGGCAGCCAAAAACTATTTTTATTATATTCCGACGACATATTGCAAGGAGGATAAGTAGAAAAAAAATCGATAAGGATAAGGACGAGGCGGCGGTGGCGATGCTGATGCTGATTTAGATTTTCAGATAGGGTGCGTTTTCCACTCGGCAAGTGAAGGAGAACAAGTGAAGGAGATGGCCTTGAGCTAGAGTCCACCCCGTTTCCGGGGATATCCCTGCCCCTGACACTTGCCTTGGCTTAATTGGACTTCTGCCCAAGGAGAAAATCTTTACATGGGGGAGAAATGTGCAGTCTTGCAGCAAGCAGGGCTCGCCCTCTCTCTGTGCGTGAACTGGTGATAGAATTTCAATCATGGCGGACACGTTAGAAATAGAAGAAAAGCATTCATCCCCAGGAATAACCTGCTGCGAAAAGATATATGAGCTTGGGGCTCTTCCTTCACACAATTCCAACAGTTCCTTACAGCATTTTTTACACACCGAAAAAGACATAAAAAATGGTTTATAGACGTCTCTGTCTGTGGCCATATTTTTAGTCGCTCAACAAGTTTCGGGGGTACGAGTGTAATAAAGGCACCGAACCTAAAGTTGTTCCCTCAATTCGAAACATAATTTTTGGCTAATTGCTTGGGTGAACGTCTCGGTGAATGTTTCTGTTTCGGTTTTTGTTTTTTATTTTATTTCGTTTTCTTGGGCCTTTCAATGTCATGTGAAAAGTGATCGAAAACGATCAGCAGCAGCAGCACCAGCACAAATTGCATGAAAATTATTTACACAGTGCTCGACAACATTAAACAGCTGCACTCGACGCGATGAACGCCGAGTGAAAAATATGGAGAGGAGCCAGAGACGGAGCAGGTCAGTCGTCGGCTTGTGAGATCTTGAAAAAGTACTCCAAGAAATCCAGCTGATTATATAGGGTATGACAAAGCGAAACACTTTAATGAAGACAAATTATTCGTGAAGACAGAGAAAATTAAAAGACTGATAAACTAGAACGAAAACTGATGAGTAAATGCTCTACAAAATAAATTCATCAACTGTTTTGTGATATAACAAAAAAAACTGGCGTTAGGTGACGAATTGTGTGAGTTGGGTTTATTATACTTGTGATAATATACGTAATTTATGTTCTGTTATATATTTTTTATTAAGTGGAATAATTCCTCATAATAGAGTAGATTCATTTGTAAATAGAAAGCATTATTAAAGGATAAATTGTTGGAATTAGGCAAACGAGAAAATTACGTATTGTAACAGAATATATTCTATAAAATAAATAAATCATCATAATAAATTATTAATTAGTTTTAACACAAGAAAATTCTTCTTTAAATTAATAATATTTATAGCACCTTGAATAAACGCTCTATTAAAAATATTTTTAAGTAAATTTATATAATTTTAAAAAAGATTCTGACACCAAATCATCAGCATTATTTAAATTTACTCTGTGTCTAGGCCCGAAAGTAATTTGAAATTACAAAAATACAGACTATTTTTAGGTCCACTCTATAGACACAAGAAAAAGCAAGAAATAGAGAGAGGGAGATACGAAAGAAAAATATATATGGGGGCGGGGAGATTTCCCAAAAAAAGAAATTCACCTCAAAACAAAAACAAAGCGCACGCCACTCGAAATAAATACCTTACAAAAAGTGTTGCTTTTATTTACCCAATTTTTTTGTGGGCCCACAACTTAATTTTATTATCTTTTTTTTGCATATGCAAAGCAGCAGCAGACGGCGCATGCTTTAAATTTAATTAAAGTGAAAATTTTGTTCATAAAAAATGAGCAACAAAAAATGCAAAGAAAGTTTTTTTTTTACATTTTTTCGTATTATCCGAGACTGGCGCTTGCTGGCTGGCTGGCTTATGCAGGCCCCGCAATTGACCCGCTTAGCCACGCGCTGCTCCATCGACGTTGGTATTAGCCAAGAAACGGAGGAGGTCTATGATTTTTGCATTAAAAATGTACATTATTATTATTATTTTTTCTTGTTTAATTCCATTTCATCGAGAGGCGACGTCCGCCTCGCTTTCCATGCACAAATTCAATTAACCGAAATCTTTCTGGTTACACTTTCTTTGGGCCGCCGAAAGAGGCGGCGGGTTAAGTGGCCTATCGAGTATTTTTGTGGCGTGCAAATCATTTATGTAAATGTCATAGAAACAGTTATGGGCATTATATTGGGTATATTGTCCGGCTGCTACCGATTTTCGCTAAGCGAACAATACGACGTGATTGAGTCTGCAAAATCCGTAGGAGGAAACGAAGGAATGGGGGGCTTTAAAAACTGGATTTCCACCTCTATCATGAATCACTAAACAAAGTCGTGACCCAAGAATAAAGCAGAAAAAACTCAAACAATGTTGAATTGGCCATAAAGCATGAGAAGAATTTGTTTATTTATTTTCTTGGCAATTTTTTTGATGAAGTTCTTTTGGAAAAATTATAAAAATCGTAACCATTTTGAGACCTTTTATTTTTTAATGAACTTTTTTAGTTTTGGCATACATAAAAACAGGTTTGAAATGAGTTTATCAGGTTGTGAAGGCTTGTTTTTCCTTTAAGTCAATGATGTATAATTTGTAAATCTATTTATTCATTTTATTTATATAATATTTTTGTGGAAACTTTCATTTGATTCTTATATATAAAACATTTCCTCAAAATCTAGATATTAAGTTTGACCTTGTTGCTGGTTTATATTATATTTTTCATCTATATGTTGGTTTTATAAATTTCTGATATTTTCCACCGAATTAAACTTTTATTACCTATTTTCTGGCGAATGTATCATGATTTTTATTTCTTTCAGTAAATGTTTAGACCTTTTGATAAATATTTAAACAACTAAACACATAGTTTGGCCTGGTTTTGGTGGTTTCTATTACTTGACTCTTTTATTTACTTTATAAAGTCTGTTCAACTTCATGCTGCATTTATTAGTTTTTTTCAGACTCTTCACTCTTTTTTATATGCAAATCCGCTAGACAAACACTTCGTAAGCCCTGCGAAGCTTAAAACTAACAGCAGACACTAAGCAGAAACTCAGCAAAATCTCCGTAGCCAAAAAAATAGTGAAAACTGTGGGAAAAACGGGGAAAATGGAAAATGGTATAACAAATAGATTGCAAAACGTTGTCTAGACGTGCAATTTTGGTCCTGACATCAGGGAACCTCCTCTGCTGCTGTCGAGGCAAATTTTCCGCTTACACACACACACACACCCAAGCACACCTACACTGCCACGCACACCAACAGACGACACACTTCGAGGGTGTGCCGGCTGGCTGCTGTCTGTGGATTTTTCGGCTCTGAATGAAAACTACCCCCGAAACGCGGAAGGCATAAAATCCATCGATATCCGAATTGAATTGAAATCAGCAAAAAATAAAACTAAGTCGGCCAGAAGCGGGGGAAAAGCAGCTGAGGCTAGCTAAAAATTCTCATTTTGCATTTCTTTTTTTTCAATTTTAAATCCCTGAAAATACAGGTAAGCTCTGCTAGGGCGTGTCAACGCCCCGAGAACAGAAACCAAAGGAGAAACAGCTGTTCAAGCTAATAGATGGAGAATAACATCAGTGCTGTCAGGACTTGGGCGGAAAAAAAGTCTGTTTTTGATATTAAAGTTACTTTTAAATTTATATATTAAGTATTTGGCTAAATATTATTACTAGAACCTAGTGAAAATATATTTTAACAATTGCAATTCGGGTTTAATGGAAATTTCTTGTATAATTACTTAAAAAATATATAAGGTCTAACATTTGTGCATCCTTAATAATTATTCAAGTCTAAAAAAATCGTATATTTTTTTTGACATATTAGCAAATTAATTAATTTTCAGTTTTATATTTTATTTTCATATTATTTCCTCCTAGAAATATCGTTAAAAACCAGATATCACTGTCTAGCCTAGACAAAGCGGAAAACTATATGGCTAAAACCAAAAAATAATAATAATAATAATGTCGAGACATGGTACTGGGAAACTTGGAGCTCGACGGATCGAAGTGGAATGTGTGTGGAGCCTCCGAAACACACAGAACTCAGACAACTAAGAAAACAGAAACAGCAGAGGCGAGAAATATCCGAGAAATATATACTATATCGCTTTGGGGCGCACGCTGGCCGTGCTCATATGGCAGCGATTTACATAAAACCCGCAAAACCAGTTTTTTTTTTTTTCTTTATAAAGTTTCAAGTTCCAGCTTAGTCTGGGGCGGGAGCGGGATGGCAAGAGTGCGAGGGAACGAGAGGGAGGCATTGAAGCGCGCGTTCTTAAAACATTTGCCTGCACTTTGGCTTATGGGAAGCAATTTGTAAATTTCTCACTGCTCGAGAGCATTTGAGCGGATTTTCTTTGGCTAACTACCGATGACATTGAAATTATTAATCGACATGGAAAAGCTAACTCGGATTGGGTATCCAATTAGAAAATATGGTTGTATTCAGATTGGAATTATGTGTAAGGTTTATTTAAAAACGGGAATTTCTTGGGAGATGAGGAGAATTTAGTGCTTTGAAGAGAGAATTTTTGCAGGAATTTTAAGGAATTTTAGAAATATAAAATATAATAAAATAAGCTTTTAAAAAATTATTTCATTTAGAACTAAAAATTTATCAATTTATAGATTTTCTGAATAATTGTTACTCGAAACAGGAATTTCATCAAAAATATTTAATGTTTGATTTGGAAAGATAATAGAAAATTGTTATATTTTAAGGTACTACAATTTTATATAGTTTTACTGATCTTAAACCTACTTTTTGTCAAAATTTGTATATTAAATTTAGATGAAAATAATATAAAAACTGAGATTTGCCAAAATAATAAAAATATTAATAAATAAATAATAAAGTTATGTTTGTTTTTTTTTATAAAATAAGTCAAATATTTGTAAATTATGAACTAAATCTAAAAAATCCTAAACTTTCTTTCCTCACTTAGGACCACTTTCTGAATGTCCGGATGGGACTAACTCTTATCGTAAATTCAATGAAAGCCTTATATCTCGGAAAAGCCTTAACTCTCCATTAAAAAAATGGTCCTTTGCTCCTCCATATTCCCAAAAATAATAATCCCATCTAGGGAGACTACATTCCTCTTGAAAAACAAGAACTCCATGAAAACTCACCCATAGCTCGGTGCCCCAACTCATGTTGTTGGAGTTTTGCGCTGCGCTTTCCGATTCGGCCAGTTTGATGCTGCTGCTGCTTCTGCTTGTTCCGCTTGCCACTGTAGTTGTGGTTGTTGTTGTTGTTATAATAATAATCCAAAGAACGATGAAGATAAAATAATCCAAAGGCGAACGGCGAACGGCGAACGGGAGGGGAAGCAAAGGAAGAAGAGTAAAAGATGAGAATTTCTGCTTTTGCTGTTGCTGTTAGCTGGTTTTATGTATTTCCCGCAAAGGTTAATTAATTTGATAGTTGCTTTTTCGTTTTCATTTCGGTTTTCATTTTTCTTGTTGGTTTCAGCGTTGCGCGACGCGATGTTTAATTTTCTATGAAAAGAGAGCAATTCGGCAGTCTTTTTTTTTTTATATTTTGTTTGGTGGTTGGGCAGGTAAGAAAGCATGTAAAACCAAAAAACCAACAAAAAAAATAAGCGAGTGAATGCAGACGTGTCAGTGCAGCGACGGCGACGTTGGCAGAGACAGCGGCAGCGGCAGGTATGGAATTTTAAAAGAATTTAACTAACTTAACGAGGAAATTGTTATCAAACTTTACGTAGTAGTTTTAACGAAAATGTAGTTGAGGAAAATTCGATGCACTGGCATTTGTGCTGCAGCGGCGGCGCAAAGAAGAAAGAGAGAAATAGGAAATAGAGAGTTGGTGAGTTCAGTTGAGAGTGCAACTTGCATTTCATAATTCAGAAGAAGAAGAGAGGACAATTGGAATTGCAGTTATTGTTGTATTTACATAATTTCGCACACAACATCACACACGCACGCACACACACACACACACACACACCAAGTAAACACAATTGCCGAGTGCACGCACTTCTTTTCTCACTCTACTGCCTCTTTCCACCGTTTCTTTTTTGTGTGTTATTAATGCAAGTTGCAACTTAGTTTCCTTGCTCATTTGTTGTTGTGTTATCAAGCGCCTGCACTTTGGTATGCGTCATAATTTGGGCGACATTTGCACACACATACGAATAACACCCGCACTCACACAACGCAAGCATTTGTTTCTCCTTTTGGCGAGCGAAAAAGACGAAAACTATCCGCTCGTTGCTTCTTCTCCTTCGGCATAAAAAAACAGTATGACCAGATGTGGGCCCAACCACTCCCGATAGTATCGACTTGTGACAAAACATCGATGAAATTATCGATACTAGTGATGGCACTCCGGTTGGCTTGCTATGCGGCTATGACACAGTACACAATTTTCCATTATCTTATCTTTCATTCCATGAAAAATCTTAAAATTATTATTTAACCTACTCTTGTACATAGATTTAGTGAATTAATTATAATTACACTTAATTTGTGATACGTCACGGTGCAAAAACTATGGCGTCGAATTTCTTTATTTTTCTTGTTTTTGAGTAGGACCCAAGAAAAAGCCATACATTTTGTGTGATAATTTTGTCAACTCGGCTTTTAATGATACATAATAATAATTTATTTATTCTTTTTAGAGTCAATTTAATAAGAAATACTAGAATCTAGGTAGAATCCAATTGTTTCCGTCAAGCCTCTCACAGAAACTCAAATTAATTAAGTTTTAAATGTAGTTCCATTAGGCCATAATAGCTATCGCATAAACTCTTATACGAAATGTTTATCAGCTTTGGGAAAATGTAATGGAAAGTAAGCAATTTATAATAATAATAATAATTATTAGTTTATAAATTAAATATTATTTATAATAATAATTAAGATTGTCGATTCTAAACCATTTTAATATTTTTCCTATCCATTACTTAAAACCATTAATAAATTGTTTTTTTTTTTGTATTATTTGTTTGTTTAAAATATTGATTTTTTATAATTATAATTTATTATTTTTTTATTATTTATTTATTATTTTTTTATTATTTATTATTATTATTTATTTATTTATTTATTTATTTTATTTATTAATTAACATAAATTTTACAAGCAAAAATGTGACTTCATTTTCTCCTAGCTAAATTTTGAACGATAGATATCGGATATACTTACATATGGGTTCCATCTCTATGAGCAGCTGTTCTTGATCAAATCAACAAATTGTTTTGCTGACTTTTATTGAATTAAAACTGCCTAATTTAAGGCATTAAATATTAAAATTAACCAATTAAGGGCTAAAACAATCTCTTAACGACAATGCCTAGCTACGAACTGGCACTGGTGCTGCGTCAATTGCCCCGCGTAAGTTGCCTCGTGCAAAGCACCCAAGGATTACATAAAACCTGACCATATTCTTCCATTTGCCGGCAGCCCGAGCTGATATCCGTGATACGGCGTACCGCAGAGGCCATCCTGGATAAGGGAGGCATTATTCGGAAGCTGGAGAATCTCGGAACACGCGCCCTGCCCCACAAAGTCAGCGAGCATGGAGTAGTTCACCGCGAGGGCACCCACTTCACCATCGCCTTCGACACGGCGCCCACACGGATCGCCGACTTGAAGGGGGAGTTTGGCCGCGACATAGACATTATTCGGCGGTACGTGTTCAAGGTGCAGGAGCCCGAGGAGCACAAGTGCACGCTGCACGAGGAGATGCTGCCGCCCGCCTACCGCAAGGACGTGCAGGAGATAGTGGAGGCTGCGAAGAAGACGCAGAAGAAGAAGTACAACTACAACTCCGGGCTGGATTACTATCCCTTCCAGAAGTAGATCCAATAAAGCTGTTAATTTGTATTTAAAGTCCATAGACGATCGATAAGGGGAATCCGCAGTTGGTGGCTATTTAAAGGTGAAGCGTTCTTATGAAATGCTCCGGTTATCGAGGCATTTCGCACAATGTTTGTCTTTGTTTAGTTTATGGCTGCCCAATCGGCGCACTTATCAGACATTCTGATAACGCGCCATATAATTCGACCATCAATAGAACGCAGATTGGGGCGGCGCAAGTAGTGCCCCAAGAAACGTTGAACAGTTCGCTCGAACTTCCTCTTAAAGAAAAGCACCTCGAGAAATGGCCCCGCAAATACGACCACTCACGCCGGAGCTGCAAAAAGCGGCCATCGAGCAGCTGAAGGAGGATCCCGCCCGCCTGGAGGCCGATCTGCAGGCCTTCAAGACCTGGATTGAGCAGCAGCCACATCTGAATCCGCGTACGGACGACCAGTACCTGGTGGCCTTCCTGCGTGGCTGCAAGTACAGCCTGGAGCGGGCCAAATCGAAGCTGGACAAGTTTTATACGCTGCGCACCAAGTATCCGGAGTTCTTCAAAGTAACTAGCACGACGGAGGGCAAGTTCCGTGAGATTCACCAAACGGGGTAATTATAAAGATCAATGATCGTGGCTATACTTCATAAATTTTCATCATTCGCTTTTGAGATTGTGTGTTATCTTAAGAAGTATCTTTATCTTGGATAGTTTATCTCGAAAAGCGATAGGAAAATGCTACGCTATTGGAATTAAAAGTTGCTAAGGCCGTGTGTATTTCATTAAATTTATTGAGTTGAAATGCTTAAGTTTTAAATCGTTTTAGTTTTGAAATCTACTGAAAAGGTGTCCAAAAGTATTCTATGAAATGTTGTTTTATATGGATTACACTTTTGTAGCATACTTTTTGGCATACTTCAAACCTACTTTTTCACATTTCCCTTAATGTTATCAAATTCCACCTAAATCTCACAATCTTAATCGCACAATCAGGGCTATCATCTACCTGCCAACGCCCCTTAATGGAAATGGACCCCGCATCGCCATCTGGCGCATGGGCCTTTGCCCCGTGGAGAAATACCACATGCTGGAGTGCATGATGGTGGCCCAGGCAATGCAGGAGATTGCCATCCTGGAGGATGACTACGCCAATATCCACGGTGTGGTATTCATCATGGACATGAAGGGAGCTACGGCGGCGCACTTGTTCCAAATGACGCCCTCGATGGCCAAGAAGTTCACCGTCTTTTCGGAGGAGGCTCTGCCATTGCGCCTGAAGGCCCAGCACTTTATCAACACCATCACCGGCTTCGAGCAGATCTTCAATATGTTCAAGCCCATGATGTCCAAGAAGATGCAGTCCCGCCTCTTTGTCCATGGCAACAAAATGGACTTGCTAACGGAACAGATACCGCTCAAATATCTGCCCAAGGAGTATGGAGGCGAGAATGGCTCAGCGCCGGAAATAGTCGCCGAGTGGGAGAAGAAATTGGACGACTACTCCGATTTCTTCAGGGATAACGCCAACTACGGGACCGATGAGAGTCTGCGGCCGGGGAAGCCCATCGATTTCGAGGGACTCTTTGGCATCGAAGGCTCGTTCAGGAAGCTCAATGTTGATTAGTTAGAAAATGTTTATCAGATTTTGTTACTTTAAATGTTTATTTGTTTAAATTTGAATTTATCGGTAGAAGCAAATCCTTCGCTGCCATTGGGTGGGCGCGGATTCGAAAGTCTTCTGGCGCCCTAGTGTCTTTTCCAGGTAATTCTCTATCTGCTCTTCCACATCGGAGCGCCATTTGAGTGTCGGGAAATGTGGGAACTCGTCGCCCGCTCTCTTCATACGTCTCGCGCCCGTTCTATAGCACTTCCAGGGTTGCGGCTCCACCACCAGAAGTTCAGCTATGTCCGATAGCTTCTTTAGGAACAATTGGAGTCCCTGATCATGGTAATTTAGGTGAATCCACATGGTTATGGAGTAGCAGCAAACGGCATCGAACTTTTTCCGTCCTATGCAGTTCAGGTATCTCGTTATGGTGGAAAAAGAATCCTCATTTAGGATATCCATGCAGTTGTAGCTGACAGGAACCGGAAATTCGTTCTCCGCCAGGGCACGTTCTATCAGGCGTTCGTCTATATCCACACCTATCATCGTTATAGGTCGCTGCAGGAGCTGCTCCAAGTGCTTGTACAGGAGTTGGGTGAAAACGCCGGAATTGCAACCCACATCCAGGACCACGTAGGGTGTATGATCGGGGGTTTCCCGACCTTTGTCAACAGCGGACAGCCATACATCCTTGTCCGGCAAAAGTTTAATACGCTCCGGGGCCGAATTGAATTGATAGTAGTTCATGAAATTTCCATATTGAACGGCGCCGGGATCGTTGTTTCGTATATTCATATTATCTAGACGTATTTGCTGGTTACTAATTTTAAAAAGAGTAAAAACAGCAAATTTAATGGTTTGTAAGCAACAGGCGAGTTAGAGATGGTACTTTAGATTTATCGATGTTTATATCGAAAAAGCCCGGATAAATGTTTAATTTTTCAAATTCAATTCTTGACTTTAATTAATGGCTTTACTAAATGTTAGTTTTTAACAAATCGGCGAATTCTGTAAAGTATCTTGATTAATATTGGTTAAACTAACTAATTAATTAAGTAAATTTCTTACTCTGGAAGTCCTGAGCAGGTCATCCACAAGATAGATTTTGCTTTGAATATAGTTTGTTCCTAATATTGTCGTTTACCATTTTTAGCCCTTGTTATTTGCCGCCGTGTGTGCCATCACTTAGTAATGTGTAATTTTTGTGTTCTCTTAATTAGAAGGTAAGTTTACATCTGTTTGGTTATCTTATGGTTGTTTTGTGCATCCGCACTGCAAATCCGACGTTTCGCTACAAGAACAGCCATGAGCCAGGGCTGCAAGCTGTGAAATATTTTCCATTACACAACACTTTTAGGGACTGCGCCAGAGTTGCCAAGCTTACCAGCACCAGCAGCAGTGTGATCACAAGCAAATAGGTAGCCTTCATATTTATAACCACCAAAAAGGACGCACAGCTTTTTGTGTTGTTAATATTTTTATTGTATCGGAGAAAAGTAGTAAATGTACTGATTTGAAATCAAAAGGTTGCTTATGACTAGAGTGATTGCATCGGGGCCAAACTGTGATTAGAAGTTCAAAGATTTGCGGGCCTTGATGAAGTGGTTATCGGCCTCATAGGTGTAAATGCGGTTGTTGCGTTTGGTTTTGCGACGTTTCTTCAGATCGGTTTGAAACTTTCCGGGTCCGCCGCTGCACGGAGTGGCGGGGACCCGTTGATACTTCTTGCTGTCCAGTGAGTAGCACTCTCGAGTAGCGGCGAGATCCTTCTGCTCCTTGGGGGTGTCCACAATTTTCAGGCTGTCCAGACGCTGCAGCAATTGGTTGGCTTCATTGTTGGTGGTCGACATGGCTCTTATTTTTTCTCTTTTCTGAATACTTTTGGCTGATCAGGAATTTATTACGTTGCTTGACGTTGTCAACTTGCTACTGACTTCAATTTGGCTCCCGGCCCTCTTTATATCGGCTTGATGAGTGTGCAATTTCAGGATGTCATAAAAATCTGTGTGGAAAGTATTCCGCTAATCTTTCCCCGCATCTGTCATTTTATGGTGTTACCTGCTTGAAATTGAATTTTCCACTGAAAAGCCCTGCTAATCCGTTTTTAATGCGTTCAAAATTACGGGGGCAGGTAGAAAAATCAATGCGTTTTAGGAAAACGGATATTTATAGACGGCCGAACGGAAGTTGGAAAATATGTACAATAATTCCAAGATTTCAGAAAAACTATTTTTTGCTCAACGCAAACTGTACATGTGAAGTTTGGAAAACATCTTGGTAACCTTAACATTTTCTAGATAATAGTGGTTTATTCAATTCAAAATTACGCGCGCAAGAAGCTGAATTACTGCCTTCGAGCAGTGTGTACACACTAACGTAAACATATGGTCTCTCTGCACGTGTAGCGGTTCGTTTCGTTTATGCAGAACATGAATTTATGATTTGTAGCTTAAAAATATAATTATAATCATTTACTAAGGGCTTATAACTAAAGCGAAGTAACCCCAAGCAACAGAAAATATGCAATCTTATTTTCACGGGGTAAATGGAAGGTCAGGAGGGGGATTAAAAAGAAATGAAGATTGCGACTTGCTGAAGATCGCAAAGTTCGCCGCATAAACGCGTTAACATATGGCGCCTGTTAACGTTTCGTTTTTTTCGATTTGAATGGTGTATTGGAGCTCCGGCCGCTGCCGCACAGAACGTTATAAAACGCCAACCCATCCCATAGAGCAACTTATATAGAGGCGCAATTTTCTCTTCCTCTCACGGTTGCAAGCCAACAGGGCGGTCACCTATAGCATTTCATACTTGCTCGATGTTGCAGTGTGGATGACGAGTGGAATTAAGTATTTTGAAGGGTTTTTTTACTAATATTTGTTAAACAAATCATTTTTAGGTAACTATTGCTCAACATTCTATATCAATATACCCTTTTCTAAGCATAGCAAAGCATTTTCTTTTGAAAATTTGAAAATTTGAATTGGCGCACTGATTGAACAACCCTAAGCGAGCGTAACAGATCGATTTCATGCGCAAAAGAGCGTAACAGAGCGATTTCATGCGCAAAAACATGTTAACTAACATGGTTTTGCGCATGGAATCGCTCTGTTAAGCTCTGTAAACGAAAAGTTTTGTTGAGCGAGCTGTTTGGTCTC
>VNKF01002569.1:0-14957 GCA_008044355.1 Drosophila lacteicornis
AAAAAAAGTTTTTTTTTTTTTTTTTTGTAAGTTAAACTTTTTGTGATTTTTTACTGTGTTAATTTACCCAGTGTATATTGTATACTGTTACTGTATATAGTAACTTTTACAATAATGTAGGCAGGTGTTCAATGGATTTTAAAATATTTTGTAGTAGTAGAAAAGTGTTATAGGTTACGAATTTGTGGAGTGATTTAGGTCATGTGGAGGTTTTTTTTTTTTAAGTTCTGTGTGGTAGATCGATGGGATGGGTTCTTTTGAGTCTTTTTCTGGTTCTATGTTCCGTGAGTCTTCTGGCGAGTATATTCGGATGGATCAATTTCTTGAAGTATGTTTCCGCTTGAGAGTTGATAACGTCCCCAACAAGAGCGACTTTGAAGTCCCTGGCCAGGTCAATGTTTCTATGTACCACTCAGCTCCTGATAGTCTGCGTAGTGTCTTGCTTTGGAATAGTCTGATTTTGTTTAAGTTGCTTTTGGCAGCAATACCGTATACTTGTATGGCGGATCTCCATGTGGGGGCAAGTATGGTTTTGTAAATTTTGATTTTGTTTGTTAGGTTAGGATGATTGTTTGGTTTTAACAGCCAAGAAAGCTTTAAGAAGCTTTGGCTTCGATTGAGTTTTTGACATTTGTAGTGTGCTTTCCTAGTGTTAATCTTCTGTCGAGGGTCACACTCAGGTATTTGTGTTCCCTTTTGTGTGTGTTTCACTACTGCACACTTTGAGGGGTTTACAGAGATGTTCCATCGACAGGCCCAGTTTTCAAATTTCTTGAGGTATAACTGAAGCCTGTCAGTGGCTGTGTATATGCAAGATGATCTGCAAGCTGCCGCTGTGTCATCCGCAAAAGTGGCCAGCATCATGTTACGGGAGTGTACTGGAGACTTTGGCATGTCATGAGTGTACAGGCTGTACAGTGTAGGTCCAAGAACGCTACCCTGTGGTACACCTGCACTGATCCGCCTCTCAGTGGACATTATTCCTTCTTGGATCACACGAAACGTCCTGTCAGGTAGAAATGATTTGAGCGTTTCAAACAGCTGTGGGTTGAGCAGGGTTTTGAGTTTGGAAAGAAGGCCGTCGTGCCACACCCTGTCGAACGCCTGCTGTATGTCCAAGTATGCAGCAACGACATACTGCTTTTTGTGGAACCCATCCAGAATGAATTCAGTCACTCGGTGTAGTTACTTCGGGGTGCCACGGCTGAGTCTAAAACCAAACTGGAAATTTGGGATCGCTTGCCTTACGAGAGGTGCCTGCAGGACTCTTCTTAGAATTCATCGTTCAAACAGCTTTCCAAAGGTGGTCAGAAGACTGATGGGGCGGTAACTGCTGACATCACCCGGGGGTTTACCAGGTTTCAGGACCATGACTATCCTAGCGTTCCTCCAGGCTTTAGGGAAGTACCCGAGTCTCAGAGCAGAATTGAAGATAAGCACGAGGTACAAAAGTGCTTTGAGGGGCAGGGCTTTTGTGACTCGGTTGTCAATCGAGTCCTCTCCTTGAGCCTTTTTGATTTTAAGTCCTCGGATGTCCTTCTTTACCTCCGGCAAGGTTACAGGGTGCACTGGGAGCTCCAACTGATGCGTCCTGTCATAGGTTTCTGCAACAAGCTTCACTCTCCTAGCAGAGGAAGTACTAAATGGAGTAAACCTATCCTCCAGGTCTTCAGCAAAGGTTTATACACGGTCCAGAGTGGATTTTGCCTTAATAGGATACCTAGGGGTAGCTTGCCTCTTGTAAGCTTCGGTAAGCTTCCAGAGTGAGAAATTGGAGCTTGCATCAGCTGTAGCGTTTTGAAGCAGCCGGTTTGTCGCTTCAGCTTTGAGCAGGGATAGCTTTTTCCTCACTATGTTGGATATCCTTCGGTACAGCCTGTCTATCCTGAGGTCATTAGTGCGAATGAACTCGCGTCTGAGTCCCTTTTTCAGGAGTAGCAGTCCCTCAACTTCATCCGAAAGATCACTCCGAGGTCATATTGGCTGAGGATTAATAGGCCTGGTTGGGGCAGCAGCTGCAGCAGTTTCTCCTATATTAGCCAGTAGTGTGCTAATCGCAGAGTCCACTTCTCCCTTCGTGCTCAAGGTCGTGCCAAGCAAAAGGGAGTTTGTCAAGGACTGCCTGAACACCGGAAGACTTGAGCCAGGTTTTAGTTGGCTGGCTCTGGCAGCAATCGTAGATGGAGAGACTGATAAGGTTGCTATCAGCGGCAGGTGATCTGAGCAAAGGTCCTGTTCCTCCCTAATGGTGAGTACGTTGCTTGGAATTGATTTATACACAAAGAAGTCTAAGCAGGACGGAGTGGCTCCTGCACGTGGCGGATACCACGTAGGGCTTCCTGTTGCAAGGACTTGGGCTGAGGAGCTTGTTATAGCGTCGTGAAGAGCCCTCCCTCTTTGATCTTGCCTGTAGTTTCCCAAGATGAACTTTTGACCAAGTTGAGAGAGAAGGTGGTCAAACTCAGCACTCGTCCAGCTGAGAGAAGGTGGCAGGTACGCTGCAGCAATTAGAAGCTCGCCACTGCGCGTGGAGACCATGACGGCGGCTAGCTGAATTTCCCTATTTCTGATGGCATGAAGGTGATAGTGGGAGATCTCACGCCTTACTAAGACAGCTGCACCTCCTCGACTGGAGTTGCTTGGATGATCTGCTCTGTAGCACACAAAGCCAGCCAGTGTGAAGTGTACTCCTGGGTGTAAATATGTTTCTGCAACAAGCATAATGTCAATGTCATGTTGTGTAAAGATGAGCAGCTCATTTGCACTGGGAGCCAGGCTGCGGGCGTTCCAGAATCCGATACGTAGGTCACTGGTCATTACGGGGCACTACGACAGGAGGCAGACTGGGAGGCAACACCCTGCAGCTGGCGCACACACTGGGCAATATTTGCAACTGTAGAGGAAATCTCAGAGACATCTTTTTGAAGGCTCTTGACAATATTAAGAACTGTGCTAGGAACACATTGAGCAACACAAAAAAAAGAAAAAATGTAACTAGGAACATGTTGAGCAATATGCACTGGCATTGTCAACATAGAAGAAGAAGAAATATACACAGATATTTAAATGTTTAATAACTTTAATGTTTATCATCCGATTTTACTAAAATTTTCAGAAAACGGCCGCACAATCCCTTTTATTTAGCTTATGTTTTTACTTAACATTGAATATTACGATTATAGCTTATATAGTATAAAGATTTTAAACTGATTAAACAAACTGAGATCTGTTGTTTTACACGGACAGACAGACGGACATGACTAAATCGACTTTGCTGGTGACGCTGATAAAGAATATATATACTTTCTAGGGTCGGAGATTTCTGCTTCTGCCTGTTACATACATTCTCGGTTGGCACTAACTTATAATACCCTTGTACCCTATGGGTACCGGGTATAAAAACACACTTGCCTAAATACACTCAAAAGCTACTTGAGTCGTATCTCTACAACAGCATCTGACGACTACATTATCGAAGCCGCAGTTCCACAAGAGATCGCACTCGGGCCTTCCCTGTTCGTTCTTTATACAGCGGGTATTCCTACAAACGAGCGGCTAACAACCACGTTAGCTGACGACACTGCGATTCTAAGTCACTCGAGGTGCCCAACCAGAGCAACAACTCAACTAGCTAATCATTGAGAAATGAGTAATGGGCGCGCCCATTCGAAAATCCTAAGAACTATTACTGGTACACCATGGTATATTTGCAAATAAAACATCCACAGAGATCTCGGCATTCTTGCAGTAAATGATAAAATAGACAAACGAAAAGCGACCTACAACCGAAAAGCTTTCTGTGCACGCAAATCATCTGGCAAGAGGCTTGACTAGGGATTCCAGCAGAACCCGCCTAAAACGAAACGACCTTCAAACCCAGCAATAATTTTCAGGGCCTTATAACTCAGTGCCAGTCCTATTAAAATAAGATTTAAAACACTTATGTTTAGCCCCGAAAAGGATAAGATTCAATAAATAATAGCAAAGTATAAAAACAAAAACAATTAAAACAGGTAAGAAAGCTACAGTCGACTGTGCTCGACTGTGAGATACCCAGTACCTAAACGTTTGCGCTTCACACTAAAAGCCAATTTAAAAATGTACATACACTACATTGTACATACACACATTGGCGCCATTATATCGCACGGCCAAGGCTCGAATGCGCCACCTGTCGGCTACAGCTTGCAACAGCAGTGCCTTAGGGCGGTGTGTTAAAATTCAAACCTTATTGCTAATATCTCCCATGTTTACCATCCGATTTTATTGAAGTTTTCAGGAAACGTCCGTCTCTATTTTATTTATTTATTGTATCTGTTAACTTTAACCCGAAAATAACAAGTATAGCTTAATAACGTTTTTTATGATTTTTGAGGGCGCAAGTGGGCGTGGCCAAATTTTAAAACAAACTTGATCTGCGTGCAACAGATTCCAAAGTTGTCACGAAATTTGGTAGCTCTAGCTCTTATAGTCTCTGAGATCTGTTTTTTCACACGGACAGATCAAGAATATATATACTTTATAGGGTCGCAGATTTCTACTTCTGCCTGTTACATACATTCTCGGTTGGCACTAACTTATAATACCCTTGTACCCTATGGGTACCGGGTATAAAAAGTCCCTTTAAGCCACGAATACAGAAAAGTAAAAAGTTCTATTACACTGACTCAATGCGTTTGGTGTGGACGTTCCACTGGGACGGACTACCGAAATGTATAAATTCTTAGTGACTTGGGGTCATCGAATTAGAATACAATTTAGGAAGCTTACTACGTAATCCTCTTGCATTCTGATAGGAAAGGAGAGAACTGGTTATTATACCTGGTACCCATAGGGTACAAGGGTATTATGGGTTAGTGCCAACCGAGAATGTATGTAACAGGAAGAAGGAAGCATCTCCGACCCCATAAAGTATATATATATTTGATCAGCATCACCAGCCGAGTCGATTAAGCCATGTCCGCCTGTCCGTCTGTCCGTCCTTGTGAAACAACATATCTCAGAGACTATAAGAGCTAGAGTTACCAAATTTGGTGACAACATTGGACTTTGTTGCACGCAGATCGTTTGTTTTAAAATTTGGCCACGCCTACTTGCGCTCTCAAAAATAATAAAAAAACGTTAAATAAGCTATACTCGTTATTTTCGGGTTAAAGTTAATAGATACAATAAATTAATTAAATAGAGCGGACGAGTTCTGAAAATTTCAGTAAAATCGGATGATAAACATGGGAGATACTAGCAATAAGGGTTAGTGCCAACCTCTGTCCGTCCGTGTGAAACAACAGATCTCAGAGACTATAAGAGCTAGAGTTACCAAATTTGGTGACAACATTGGAATCTGTTGCACGCAGATCAAGTTTGTTTTAAAATTTGGCCACGTCCACTTCCGCCCTCAAAAATTATAAAAAACGTTAAATAAGCTATACTCGTTATTTTCGGGTTAAAGTTAATAAATACAAAAAATGAATAAAATAGAGCGGACGTTTCCTGAAAATTTCAGTAAAATCGGATGATAAACATGGGAGATATTAGCAATAAGGTTAGAATTTTAACACACCGCCCTAAGGCACTGCTGTTGCAAGCTGTAGCCGACAGGTGGCGCACTCGAGCCTTGGCCGCGCGATATAATGGCGCCAACTGCAGAAGAAATGACAAAAGAATATAGCAAGTAATGACAAAAAAAAACATAATTCATTTTTTGACGTCGATCGAGGGGGTTCTTATGTGTTCCTATAATGTATCATTCATATTTAAGTATGACATTAAATTGTTTAGGTCGGGAGCTAATTCGAGAGGCGATTTATTTTAAGAAGTATCGAAGTAGACTATTATAATGTATGTACAATTTTAAATTGCCTTTTAGTGTGAAGCGCTAACGTTTAGGTAACGGGTATCTCACAGTCGAGCACTGTCGACTGTGGCTTTCTTACTTGCTTATTATTCTGCATAGGAACTATACGGTGGCCCACAGTCGCCAACAGCGAGTCAAAATCTGATAATATATGTAATAACACATCTGTGTAGATGTGATCTAAAAATTTGAGCGGAATTGGCTGATAAACATAAGACTTATTACACATACATAGTTTTTCTAACTCTATCCTCCTCGCACTCGAAGTCAGATTCGCCGAAGATGGTTAGTTGAGTCTCAATCCAAAATAACACTTTTTGCGGTCTATTTTCTCTTTAAAGTTGATTTAAGTAATCGGTTGGCAGAGTGTAAGGCCGTTTGGGCTGGACGCCCCACTAAAAAAACGGACTTGTTGACGGACACAGCTGAGTGTACCGGTATCTCACAGTCGAGCACAATCGACTGTAGCTTTCTTAGTTGTTTTTTCAAGTGGTTTGAAGTAATAGGATAAGAAAATCGACAGCTCTAATCTCATTAAAAATCAATATCAAGAGCATTTAGTCAATGTATCCAGCATCTTAGAAAAACTCAACATTTTTGATATACATAAGTATTTCTTAAATTCAAGGCACGATAATATGCTATAAAAAGTACATATACAAATACATATAAGTATACCGCATGGCATAAATCGGATGCTTTGTCAATTCGTGTATATTCAATGGTTTATATATTGTTTCCATTTCTCTCGATCATTTTTTACTAACTATTCAATATCAAACCTTGCACAAAGCCACGGGCAAAGCAAACAAAGTTAATTATTACTTGAACAGTATAACTTATTTTTCTATGGGTTTGCTCTTTCTTGGCGATTTTCCTTTTGCCCAGACACTAAGTCCAACAAAAAGACAATCCAAAGAAAAATACGCAGTTTGACAAAGAAAGTCCGCGAAAAAAAAACATAATAAATAAAGTGTTAAGAAAAGCAGACAAAGGCCCACGAAATAATGTCTGTATTTCGGGCATCTGGTCTTTTGCCAGTTCGGTGACTGCTAACACGATGCCAGGCGCAAGAGTGGAAAAAGTTTATTCTAGTCAAACGGCTTCCGTCTGCAAAACTGACCCAGAAATACAAACAAAATTAATAAAAAATGACGCGCATCTAAGAAACCCGAGCGTGAAAGCAACAGGCTTCTGTTGCGACTGGCAGATTACCTATGTAACGACTACAAAGTAAATAAGTCCTCCGTTTTAATAAATAGTATTAAGAATTACGTAGCAATAAAAGCTCAATTTTTTGCAACATACATATATGTCTCATTATTATGAAGGCTTAAGACATTAATAGATCTCACGCTCAGCTCTTTTACACTAACATTAAAGAGCATAATCATGTTTAATTAAGTTGTTCATTAAGTTAGCTCATATACCAACGAAATCAAGACTAATATTTGCAAATTAAAATTTACTTAATTGTCATTGGCTATAGAACTATTCGATTGATGCGAACCTTCTCTAAATCCATTTGAAAACTGTTAATCTACAAAAATTAAAAATGTAAAGAAATTAGATAGATAGATATTAGATAGATTAGATTAGATTAGATAGATAGCTCAATTATTTTCTGGAAAATAACAAGAAAACAATGTTGATTTCAGACTAGCTTTATAACCGACTAACAAAATATACTTAAAGGACTTTCGTTAAATATCATAACTGGAGAAATATCGGATTCCACCACACTGATTCTATAGCTGAGCAGCGCAACGAAACATGAATAAATAAGGAAAAGCCAGAACATAGCAGACACGAATACAGTATCAAAAATTTTCCACAGGACGACTTCGCCGCCCGAGAGTTTCGTTACTCTTAAATAGATTTTTTTGTCCGAGTTTAACGTCTTCATGTTTCTCTTATGATTGTCCGCTCTATGTCAAGCTAAGTTTTTGCCGTGAGCTATTGTTGGCACTGCGCGTTTTTCAATTTCGCATAATGGAGGTGCCGAGCCGTTGTTGGTACTGGCTGTGTAATTATGTTTTCATTTGGACATCAAATTTAATAGCGCCAGGCATAGAACAAACTACTTTCGTTTTGTTGAATCGGCTGATTTTGATTTGATGGAGTGGCACTTATAAAGCACTTTTCTCGGCCAAACCACACAGCTCACACGCACTCCAATTTATTTGCACGTTGCGTGTGGGCAGAGACACCACTGGCAACACTAACAATCCCGAACACCGAACATCAACAACCGGAGGCAATAGTCAACGACGTAAAGCAACAGCCAGCAGCAGCCTGGTGGGTCAATCAGAGAAAAAAAGGAGAGGAGCCCAGTGTCCGAGTGTCAGAGTCAAGTCCACGTAAATTGTCAATAATGCTGCTTCGGCATTGTTGTTTTCCACTTTGGCTGTGATTTGATTTCGACCCGCCGCACCCCCCATCCACTGCCTCTGAAACTTCCACTTCCACTACTAGCCCACCGCCCAGCGCTTATCGCCGACGCTTGTTGACTTTTTCCCTGGCTCTGTTTATGCCAATAGCTTTTGGCCGAAATGTCACTTTTTTATTGTCTTTTTATGAGCGCAGCATGTCGTTTGGCTTCTTTCCTCCCGTTGTTTCGCCTCGATTTGGCTCCGTTACGGCTCGGCCCCGGCCATGCTGTTAAACGTGCGACGCAACTTTCGATTAACGAAAATTATTTCTCTACTTTAGTGGCCAAATGCGAGTCTTTTCCCCTGTATTCAGTCTGACTAGAATAGCCTTGCGAAGGAAATTGACTAAAACGATTTAGTTTTTCAGGCTAGCTTTGAATTCCTTTTTTTTTGCCCACGGTCCTTGAGCCACTCAATTGGCCAAGTTAGACCGTGGCATTTTATATTTCTGCTTAGTGCTGAGTAGATTTCTAAGGTAGCATAAATATGCGCCCAGCATTTCAATTGCAGCCTTTTGATAAATGGCCAGCCAGCAGACAGGTGGCAGCGCAGCACTTTCGTGGCCCGAACTACATTTGGCGACCGTTGAACAGTGGGCCATTTTTTTCTACAAATCATTGATTTTATACCCTTGTATTATAGTTTTGCCATGATATTTGCAACGCACTGAAGGAGGCATCTACGACCCCATGAAGTATATTGCTTACTTCACTGCGTTACAAACTGCTGGTCAAATTTGTAATACCCTGCAAGGGTGTAGTACTGTGCAATTTACAAACAAAACAAAAATAACTTTTTAACAGTTTTGTTAGTTAATATAGAGGAGAATTTAATTCGGAATCATTAGCAGGGCCGGTAAGCGTAGCCAACACCTAAATACATGTGTTATTTCAACAAAAGTTTGTATTTTAATAAAAATTTGAGGCGTGTTTTAATTACCTTAAGTTATGCAGAAATCCTATTGAATGTGCTAAGTGGATCGCAGACACTGTGTAGTTTAACCAAACATATTATATTCGAATTAAATTAAAACAAGAAAGAAAGCTAGCTTCGGTAAACCGAAGTTTGTATACCCTTGCAGTCTGCAATTGAATCATTGGAACTCAATCCATTTTTGTTAAGTTAACAAAAATTTCGAATTTTCTATGGCTGGACCGACTATAAGAGGACTATAGCTTAAATCATATATCTTCTTAACATTTTTATTGTAGCATTAATACTGAGTACACTCAAAGAGCTGCCCACAAGCTTGCTAGGTAGTCGAAACCTCAATCTGATTTTGTGGCGCAAGGTCAGCGCATGGTTCTTCAAACATCTCGCACAGGCCCCCACATTTTCTATGCCCATGCCTCTGCCAGAGCGGCACAGATTACGTGCCTGCCGCATTTGTCATGCGCTCTGCAACTTGCCACATGCAAATACCAAACAGCACCCTCCTCTCCAGCTCCAGGTGCAACTGCATCAGCGATTGGAACTCCGCTTCGATGTTCCACACACCACAGTACTGGGCAATTTTCACGCCTCTCCCGGCTAATTTTACTTTCGAACCGAGAAAAAACTCCTACTCAGAGTCGGCCACGCATGCGTCTCACGTAGCTCATTCACGTTCGAGTGGCGGTCTCTGGTCTGTGAACTTTCGTGAAAGTTCTGCCTTGGTGAGTGCTTAGTCTTCTGGGAGCTGGGATCTGGTAACTGGGAGCTGGCTGCTATCTAGACAATCGCTTCCCTGACTACTTTGCAACTGTGTAGCCCAAACGATTCCCACATCAACGGCAGGGCATTGTTCTGCTTACGCATAAATATGAAGGTAAAATATATTTAAATTAAGCCAAGAGCACCGCAGGTTGAGGTCGGTTTTGCGGGTGCGAATTGAGATCTGGCGAGAGCAACTGTTCTTACCGCAAACTGTGCGATCTTCATTGCACCTAATGGCTACCACGATGGGGCAATATGTTAATTACAAGTTATTGGCATTGCCAGCGCAAAACCTTCGGTACTTCTTCCTCATCTATAATTTGTTTATTTTATAACATCTGCAGCTGCGGTAGCGGCGACGGCAGCGGCAAAGGCGACTGCCACACATTCATTATGGGGCATTATGAACGCGTTCGTCGCCGCATTAAAACAAACATAACAACTACGTGACTAATTATGTTGATATCAAACTGGTGCCCCGCCGCTTTGCTGCCGCCATTTACGAGTAAGTTCATTCTCTTCTGAGCCAGTCTATGCGAGTGCAATAGAAAGTGAAATTAATGTTAAATATGCGTGAAACATTTGGGGTCGGAGCTTAAAAACAGTTCGGCCAGGTTCCTTAGACCCCGGAACGTGTTTCTGTATTAGTTGAAATAAATTAACAGCCCGCTGAACAGATTAACGGAAATATAAGCTAAGAAATATTTCCTTAGTTCTTTGACTATGGCAAACTTGTAGGGTACAAGGTTCATTCCATGCGATTTTTTTAGATTTCCTTTCATTTCTGTTTTTGATTTAAATTTTTCCATTGTACATCCGGTGCCGGAACTAAAGGGTATCTTGTATTTATGCAAATGTATGTGAACAAAAATGAAAGTAAATACAGGCCCTCTAGCCAAGTCAATCTAGTCTCTCAGAGTTATCTAGATGAAACTTCCCAAATAACCATCCTTCTGTTGCAGGTAGTAAGTATACAAGTCGGAACGGGTCAGAACAGAAGACTATATCATCTAGCTGTCATAGAAACGATAAAAAATATATAGCTTCAGTGTTTTTCAAAATATTTGTATATACTCGAAAATAAAGCTTTTTTAGGACTTCAGAATTATGGTTCTTATACGCAAGCATTCAGAAGTTTGCAACGCAGTGAAGGAGGCATTTCTGACACCATACATTGTATATATTCTTGATCAGCATCACCATACGATTCGATCCAGCCATGTCCGTCTGTCCGTCCGCAAGTCTGTCCGTTTCTACGCAAACCAGTCTCTCAGTTTTTGAGCTATCTGAATAAAACATTGCAGATAGCCTTCTATATATTTCATAAAAATCGGAAGACGGTATCATATAGCTGCCAGAGCAACTACCGAAAACGTCAAAGGAAAATATTATGAAACTCGAAATAATTTCGCTGTTTTCCACTTATACGCATTTAACTGAAGGTAAAGTTGTTTTGTACGCTAATAATGTTGTGTCAATCGGATGACTATATCAAATAGCTATTATAGTAATCGCATATAAACAAGATATAGTTAATTAAAACGATTTCAAATTTCACTTTACAGTTTATTAAAATAAGATGATTATAGCACACACATAGCTGCCATTGGAGAAACGGGTCAATTTATATACAATTTGTACAAATCGACAAAAACCTCTATTTTATATAAATTGTTTTATACACCTACAGTAATGCTTATAGCCTGGAAACGATTGGTCTAATTGGAAGTTAGAATTCAAAGTTCGGCTTCCCGAAGTTAGCTCCCTTTCTTGGTAAGAGATATATCAATTTAAATAATTGTCTATAATATTACTATTTTGATATAATATGTATTGCGAACTTTATAGTCTTCTACAGCGTTCTTTCTCTTGGGACCTACTCAAATGAAAGCAACAACTTTTTTTTTTATAATACGCAGCCAGAATTTTCACCGAAACAACAGCAGAAAGACAGAAACCGAAATGCACATAAAAAATAGTTGCACGTAACCGAAAACGAAACTACAACTCGGAACGCAAACTAAAACGCGACCAGACAATAAAAAAGTGAAAAACCTGATGCAAATGGGTTCCAGTCCCTCACCCTCCTCCAACCGGCCGTGTGCATGAGAAAAATAGATATAGCTGAAATTTGTCGCTGACAAAGTGGAGAATGGAAACCGAAAGTGCGCAATTAATTTCACTTTTCATTGCAGTCCAGCGAAGAATGCTAAGCAGGCGTTGGGACCTGTTTGCATTTAATTCTGATCTGACAATACTGAACAGGGGTCAGGACCGCGGTTGAGTTACTCGGAGCGGCTGCGTGATTTCTCTGTGTTTGCGCTAAAAATAAATTTGGAAGTGCTAAATTTAATAAAAAGCGTATATATCAAAATCCTGTCAAAGGCCATTTAAGTCCCGGCGCAAACAGACACGCACATGGCCTCCACACACACCCACGCCCATGTACACCGACAAAGACCTAAAACAACAACCAACAAGGGGCACAACTGATGTGCGGTTTTGGTTTCATGGCTTACGGTTTTGATTGCTGCCATCGCTCAATTGATTTTTCACTAATGCCATCGATTGGCAAACCAAAAACCAAAATAAAAGTGAAATGCAAAGCATTAAAAAAAACAGAACTTAAACGCCAAAATAAACGATTTGTCAAGCCTTCTGTGCGTGTGTGCGCGATGTGTGTTTGAGCCAAACAATTCAAAAAATCGACATAAAAGGAAAAAGACTTTGGGAATCCGAAGCTTGTATGCCCTTCTAGTAATCTGGCCCAACTGTTACTCTTTCTATTAACGGAAAAGAAACATTGTTGGTGCTGTATGAAAGTTGACCTTTAAAAACAAAGAGCTTCTTACGTATTTTCTGGATTGTCATTTAAAACTACCGATGATTCAGGCATCCTTTATATATTTTTTTTTAAATTTTTATACTTTATATGTGAAAACTTTACTGCCTTGCAAACGTCTGACTAAAATAATAATACCTAGCAAGGTTTTAAAAATCGACCAGAGATGAAAGAAAGAAATGAGCTTATGTTTGACATGAAATTAAATCGCTTGCCAAATGGGAAAACGTTCCAGGGCGAACAATAAAACTAAAATAGGATTAGTTACGGTCTGTGCTTAATTTCTCACTGTGAAATGGAGGGCCGATTTCGGATTGGTTTTGTTCAATAATACAAAAAGTGAAAATAAAACATAAATGATACGGATTTGTTGCAGTACGAGTTTAATAGCAGCGAATTATTAAAGTCAAACAGTTGTCACCAGACCTTTAGTTCCCTTTATTTGCTAAGCTTAAATTAGTAAGAATTCTGTAGGCATCTAAATATGCGATGAGAATATCCAGTACAATATCCAGAGAAAAAACGTTTCGATATAGGTACATAAATACAAGTACGAAGGCTACAGTCGAGTGTGTTCGACTATGAGATACCCGGTGCCCAAGGTCTATGTGCATCTCCACTGAAAAAAAAAACTTTTATGAAATGATACCAAAAACATTTGTTTTTCCTGGTGTATTAAAAGACAAATCCGGTTTGACATTAGGCGCCCATCTTCCTAAGACTTTAAAACGAACGAAGTAAAACTTCAACAAACAAGTGAGAAAGCTACAGTCGACTGTGACCGACTGTGAGATACCCGGTACCCAAAGCATTTTGCGTAAAATTAAATAACACACGGACATGGAAAAAACAAAATGTTGACAAATGAAGACAAACTTTGCTAAAAACATGTTGAGCAACATTCAAAAAAGTTAAATAATGCTGCCGCTCACGCATAGTATGCACAAAAGAGAACAGAAGAATCAGTGAAGACCAACTGTAATTATGTGTCTAAATTTAGCTTTTTTTAGCTTTAAATAGCTAGTGTTTAGGTTATAGCTAATTTTGTTGCCATATAACAATATATTTTAGCTGTTTTTTTTTCTCATATCTAGCCATAGTGTTCGATGTTCACTCATACAAATGCAATGTTGGCATTTGACTGTAGTGGTGCGGACCCCTGGTCTATAGTCTTCGAGATCTGTTATTTCACACGGACAGGCAGTCGGACGGACTGACATGGCTGAAAAGTCTCGGCTGGTGACGCTGATCAAGAATATACATATATACTTTATAGGGTCGGAGACTTCTCCTTCTGCCTGTTACACACAGTCTCGGTTGGCATTAACCTATAATACGCTTGTATCCTTTGGGTACCGGGTATAAAAAAACATTACGTATAATTTTGGATGGAGTCCGAGTGCAAATGAGAGCGCGATGGATATAGAAGGATATTATGTGTAACAACTGATATGTTTGTCATCAGATCTCAGTCACTACATCCGCAAAAATATGTTTATTGCATATCTTATCTGTTAATAAAATTAAATAATATAGCCGTGCTAAAGGTTTTTTATGATTTGTGGAACTAAGGTAAAGGGATTAACCAAATTTTGAAACAAACTGGATCTTCTTGCTTAAAATATGGATGTTGCTACCAAATGTTATCAAATATTATATTTATGTTTTGACATATACAATAGACATCTGCATGAAATCACTCACAACATACGTTTTATTGAGTACATTCGAATGAAATAGAATGGAATGAGTGGAATGCAAGAAATGAAACGACGTTGTATCAGTATGCGTTCCCGTTTTGCTTCATAGCTTGAGACGTTGAACGAAATGAATGAGAAGGAATGAAGCGAAAAATGAAATAACTGTATTTGGCAATGCGAGTTATATTCGAATCATTCGAGTTGTTGTGTAGGAATTCGAATTTTCAGGGACCACCTGCAGTTCGCAAACAGACGCAAGTGCAGACGCCAACATGGACACCTCAATAAAAGAAGCCGACGAATGTGTATCTGTATGTATTTGTAGTCCGCGTTATTTTCATTTTGTTCTTAGTTTGTTCAATTGCTTATGTTTCCTTACACTGGTGTATCTGCAGTTGCAACTCGAATCATTCGAATTCAGCGTCTTAGTTTTC
>VNKF01002575.1:0-58089 GCA_008044355.1 Drosophila lacteicornis
CACGTACGCCATCGATGTTTTCTGGCACAACGGCTGTTTTTGGACGACCTTCGCGGAATTCGTCTTTGAGGGAGCGTCGGCCACGATTGAATTCGTTGTACCAGTTTTTCACAGTGCTATAGGATGGTGCTTCATAGTCATACAAAGATTTAAGTTTATCGCTGCACTCTTGTCGTGATAATCCACGCCGAAAGTTGTGAAAAATGATCGCACGAAAATGTTCACGAGTTAATTCCATTTTTTTGCGAAATTGATTTTTTTAAGTAACTGTAAACAACACAAATGATAGTCGTACGTCAAACCGTTCTGAGTACGTTTATGCTTAAAAATGTCGAACTTTTCAATGGAAATGTCAGATTCCACCTAACAACACTTAGTGTTGCCTAGGCCAGAAATATATATAGCAGCCCACGTATGCAGCTGTCTGAAGGAGTAATGACATAATTTAATATTCCCCTGCCAAGAGCCCTTGAATAGTGGCCTCATCCTGGCCATAATCCCCAGCAGTGTCTGCTCCATCACTGGCTGTTAACAAGCTCTTACAACTTGTAAGCTTCATGCCAGCCACTCCTGATGGGTCCTGAGTCGTGAGTCCTGAGCCCGATGCCCTGTGCCCCGTGGCAACAGGTTTTTACGATGACGACGACGAGGAACCCGGCAAAGCCATAAACTTTGACCCAAAGCCAAGCTGAGCAGCAGGAGCTCAAATAGTTTTAAACGCACGATGGAACTGAAACGGAACTCTGGGAGCTCTGAAAGGGAGCCATCAAGATGGCCCACAGATCGGACTAAGGCCTTGGCCAGCTGCAGTTGGCGTAGCTGTCTCCTCCCGTCCCGAGCGGATTTTTCGTCGGTTCTTGGGTTTCGTTAAAAACTGCCACTGTTCATTGTTGAATCATCACTCAAGCGGGTGGGTTTTCCAGCAGGGAAAACTGCAGTTTTACAGCTGCCGCTGGCGGGGGAAATGGAGGCAGTGGCTCACACGCTGGGAGGGACCTCGCCGCGCACTGACGAGCTGCTGACGAGCGGATGATTACGTTTTTTTAGTGAATTGCTCTGCCACTGCCCACACTCAGTGCTCATCCTCAGCCTTGTCCAAGTCCATGTCCTGTCCTTCTTTCCGGGAAGCCCCTACTTTGTGTGCTCATTTTATTTTGGCAGTTTTTGTACATTTCCTTGCAACATCGAATGACAAGCGTAATAAATGCTTTGCTGTCAGCCGCTGCTTTTCTTCCTTTATTGTTGCCTCCTTTGGCGTGTTTTGTCCATTGTTTAGATCCTGGGCGCCCTTGACCACGCCCTCCCTTCAGCCAGCCTCCCTTTGTTGCTGGCCCGGCCTTTTGTGAAATATGAATCTGAGCAGCGGCAGCTAAAGGGCCTGAGACATATATCCCTCCCTAACAAGCCCCATTTTAATTTGAGTGTTCTTTAGGGTTTGTTTTCGAAAAAAAAAAAATCCGGAAAAAACGTTGCATACTTTGAGGCTGTTCGGGAATAGGCCGCACTGAAGGCGCGAAGAGAGACACTTTTTAGAGGCTTTAATTAAGTACATTTTCTTTTAAAAACAGCCTAAAAATAAGTTTTTTATCTAGAGGAACTATAAATAATAATTATTAGTAAATTATTTCCTGGTTCCGCTTTCAAAACTGCTCCCGAAAGTAGCTTTAAATGGTTCATCTTTATCTCTCTGTCTCTCCTTCCTTTTGTTTCCCATCAGCATTGGCTCCTCAAAGTCCTTCATGAAGGCCAGCTCTCGTCAGGAGTTCATGAAGCTGCCCCTGCAACAGGTGAAGCGAATCGACCGCTGGGACTCGCTGCGGGGCTCCACCTCCGACACCTTTACCGAGGAGACCTTCGGTCCGTTGTCCAATGTCCGCTTCGCGGTCTTTGCCCTCGGCTCCTCGGCCTATCCCAACTTCTGCGCCTTCGGCCAGTATGTGGACAACATTCTGGGCGAGCTGGGCGGCGAGCGGCTGCTGAAGGTGGCCTACGGCGATGAGATGTGCGGCCAGGAGCAGACCTTCCGGAAATGGGCGCCTGAGGTGTTTAAGGTGAGTGGACATGGAGTGACAACTTCATTCGGAATCTGTGTGTGTGCGGAGTAGAACAGCAAATATGCTACGTGTTTTGAATGACGAATGGAACAGAGTCAGAGTCAACAGTGCGTATACGCAATGGGCTTGAAGCAGAGCCGAAATTTCCTATACTGAACGTGCTTCATATCTGGACTTTATCAAGAAATAAATCATTTTTTATGTATTTATTTTATTAATATTTACTCTATTTGTAATACAGTATAAATTAAGTTAAGAAAATTAAAAAAAAAAAAAAAAAAGACAACCTATTTTCTTCTTGTAAAGGATTTCTAGCTGAACTCATGGTCTAATTCGGATCGAAATTGTATAAGTAATTATTAATTTATTTTTTAATAATTGGGAACACGAATGTATACGGCATTTGATTATCATTTGGTTTTTTTTTGCCATAATATACTCTCAGAAAAACATCGAATATTGGTAATCTTTTTATTATACAGAGACAAAAGTTTAGTTTGGAAGCCTTTAAGTCGAAAAGTAAAAGAATAAGCATAGTTTAAGGCATTTTATAATTTACCTGGTCAAATAATTAAGCATATCTTAGGCTGAATTAAAAATAAAATATGTACAAAAGGTATACAAATATGTTTGACCTATTTTTCAACATTTTATAAGAGGTTATTAAAATGGTCAAACATTAAAAAAAAAATGTTTTTCATTTAAATTTATTTGCCTTGAAGTTGCCTGCAAGGTACCCAAGGCAGCTGAGCTTATTATTTATTTATATATTAAATTTATTAATAACTTATTCATTAATTATTAAATTTATTTATATATATTTGTATATTTAATTACTACTTAAACATTATTCCCAACCCCTCCCTTAGCTCGCTTGCGAAACCTTCTGCCTGGATCCCGAGGAGAGCCTCTCGGACGCCTCGCTGGCCCTGGCGAACGATTCGCTGACGGTGAACACGGTGCGGCTGGTGCCGACGCCGACCAGGGGCTCGCTGGACAGCAGCCTGTCCAAGTACCACAACAAGAAGGTGCACTGCTGCAAGATCAAGGCGCAGCCCCACAACCTGACCCGGCTGAGCGAGGGGGCCAAGACCACGATGCTGCTGGAGATCTGTGCGCCGGGCCTGGACTACGAGCCCGGCGACCATGTGGGCATCTTTCCGGCCAATCGCAGCCAGCTGGTCGACGGGCTGATTGAACGCTTGGCGGGCGTGGATAATCCGGACGAGGTCCTCCAGCTGCAGCTGCTGAAGGAGAAGCAAACCTCGAACGGGATCTTCAAGTGCTGGGAGCCGCACGACAAGATACCGCCGGACAGCCTGCGGAACCTGCTGGTGCGGTTCTTCGACCTGACCACGCCGCCGTCGCGGCAGCTCCTCACCCTACTGGCGGGTTTCTGCGAGGATGCGGTGGACCGTGAGCGACTGGAGCTGCTGGTGGCCGACTCGTCGGCGTACGAGGACTGGCGTCACTGGCGCCTGCCCCACCTTCTGGACGTGCTGGAGGAGTTCCCCTCCTGCCGTCCGCCGGCGCCGCTTCTGCTGGCCAACCTGACGCCGCTGCAGCCGCGCTTTTACTCCATCTCCTCGTCGCCGCGCCGCGTCAGTGACGAGATCCACCTGACGGTGGCCATTGTGAAGTACCGCTCCGAGGACGGTGACGGGGACGAACGGTATGGCGTCTGCTCCAACTATCTGTCGGGGCTAAGGGCGGACGACGAGCTCTTCATGTTCGTGCGCAGCGCCCTGGGCTTCCACCTGCCCACCGACCGGAGTCGTCCCATTATCCTAATTGGACCTGGCACGGGCATAGCTCCGTTCCGTTCCTTTTGGCAGGAGTTCCAGGTGCTACGCGACCTGGACCCCGTGGCGCCGCTGCCCAAGATGTGGCTCTTCTTTGGCTGCCGCAATCGGGACGTGGACCTGTATGCCGAGGAGAAGGAACAGTTGGTGAAGGACCAGATCCTGAATCGAGTTTTTCTGGCTCTGTCCAGGGAGCAGGAAATTCCGAAGGTGAGTTCCGAGTTGGGAAATGAAAAGTTTGCTCCCTGATTTTTCGGTTTAAGTGAGGGAATTTTTGGTGTGCAGAGAGAAAAAATTAATAGAAATTATATTGATTAAAAAATAAATAATTGTTTTCGAGGTTTAAGTGTAGATTCTTATTTATTTCGAGAATTTTTTTATGTTTAGTTTTTTAATTTTCAATGTGTTTGGTTTCGTTTTTGTAATCACACTGTGACCGTAGAATTCATTTTTACTTAAACCTTATTTCATTTAATGTCGGTGGAATCTTAACATAATATGCTAAATGCTTTACAGAATGCTAAAGGCTAAATGGCTACACTACGCAAAGTACTTATTTAAGCAAAGCTAACATAATTAATTTAATTAAATAAATTATGAGTTAATAAACCTTTGACATAAATGTCTGGAAATAAATATCATTACCTCACCAAATCTTCTCGAAAAATCCTCTATCATTCGGTTAACTTCCTCCAAAGCTCGCCTATGCGCCATAGTACATTCATCCCAAATTATAGCCCTGAAATCTGAAAAAGCAATGATAAAAATATATATTCTAGATATGGAGAGTACATTTTTATTTTTAAACGTAAAAAAAAAATATATATATATATTTATAGCAATTTCAGAAATGTTTTACAGCCCTTTTTTTAAGAGTCCTGCCTCGGTACTTTTAAAATCTCTAAACTTCCTTATTGATTGACCAATAAATGTCATGTGCTTTTCTTTGTATTTTCGCTTAAACAAATGATTTGTTTTTCTAACCCGACATCGACATCGCTTGTGCATTGCAGACATATGTGCAGGACCTGATTGAGCAGGAATTTGATTCGTTGTACCAGTTGATTGTCCAGGAGCGGGGCCACATCTACGTCTGCGGCGATGTCACAATGGCCGAGCATGTGTACCAGACCATCAGGTAAGGTTTGCTTATATTCCTCCTCCTCCCTAAGTTTGATTGCCTTTGTGAGTTTGGGCGGCAAGCTGCTCTTTTTCCTCATTTTCCACCGATGTTCCCCAGCAGGGAGCTCTCTGAGGGCGGTCAGGTATTTTGCCATCGCTTGGCTTTTATATTTCCTGCCTTTGCTACCTCTGCCTGGAATTCTTTCAAAGCTCCTGATTAAGTGCCTTATTGTGAAATACGGGCTGCTGTCTCAATCCACACACACACTCACACAGGATATTGCATAATGTCCCTGGTTCTTAAGGAGGGGGACTTCAATGGGGAGCGACTCGTAATCATAAGCGGTTTAGTTTAATTGAAACCATGGCAGATAATAAAGCAAATGACCAGGTCCAGTGTCTCAGCCGTTTGCTAATTACTGGTGTTTTTCCCAAGAAAAGCAGATAATTTCCTTACCTTATTCTGGTAATTATGAAACAAAACAAAGGCTGTTATTATTAAGAATTTATACATTTATCAGAAATAATATTTACCCCGAAAAATGTTATCCCACCTATTATTTTCCAAACATCCTTTAAATCATAAGCACAAGCGATTTATCGCCTCAGAGATTTTCTATAAATATCTCAGGACGAAGAATAAATAAACTATTTTTCTTAGCTTTCCTGTATATTCTCAGCACATTTCCTTTTCTTTACTTATACTTATATTTATTTTTTTCTTGACAGGAAGTGCATTGCCGGCAAGGAGCAGAAAACTGAGGCGGAAGTTGAGACATTTTTGCTAACACTGCGGGTAAGTGTCCTTAGCGGTTTCAGAGCTATAAATACCGATGGAAAGGGCTTCCTCCCTGCTGCCACACCCGGCGTATGAGCGATTTTGTTGTAAACAATGTAGTCTGCAAGCAAACACATTTGATGTCAGCAAATCTACATACTTTGTGTTGCTCTTTTTTTCTTTACTTTTTTCTGTCAGGATGAAAGTCGCTACCACGAGGACATCTTTGGCATCACGCTGCGAACTGCTGAGATACACACGAAATCGAGGGCCACGGCCAGGATACGCATGGCCTCGCAGCCGTAAAGGGATTAATATCCTTAGCACTAATCAAAATATGAGCGACTCCCCGCAACTGTAACATTTAACTTTTATTTCCTCCATATTTAAATGCTATGAAATATTGTCGCTTTGTTCCATTACTTATACATATGAAGAATATTTAAATAAATTCAATTTTATTATTGATTCTACTGTACAAATCAAATCAGAAATCAAAATCAAAATCTAAATGTTAAAATATATTTCAAATAAATGAATCTAAAATCCATAAAATTTTTAATAAAAAAGGGGGACGGGCTCTAAGGATTAGTCTACTGCAATTTCCCAAGGCTGAGACGGAACCCACGGCTAAGCGGCTTAAATTGGCTGAAAGGGAAAATGGAAAGCCAACGCGGGCCAATTGATTTCGTTTGGCAAATTGTGCAGAAAATGCAATTTATTAAATAAATACTCATTTCCCTTTCACGTTTTTCTACAGATTTTCTTTTCCGCCACTCATTCTATTCTATAAAATGGGAATAATATCAGCTAGACAATGCCAAAGTTTGAAAAAAGAAATATAAGTCTTATAGTTTTACCTTCCGGACTTGGCAAGTCGCTTTGTTCAGTAGCAAAGCGGTGAGGACAGTGGTTTCAGATACTGGGAAAATGTTTTAATTGAGATACGGAGAAGGGGGAAAAAAAATAAATCGATTTATAAAGTGTAGAAATATCGATAATATCGATTTAAAATGCTAATCTTTTTGAATAATTATTTAATTTATTCCTTTTTTCAAAGGCAAAATTAAAATATGTATACCAAAAAATATGAAAAATAAAAAATATCGAATTTATGCATCGATATATATCGATAAAATAAATTTCAAGCTTGTTCATTCTTTAATGTAAATATAATTAGACGGCTGAGCGGACTATAAATTTCAAAATACAAATTTGTATAGCAGAAAATATAAAAATCTTACTAATATCGAATTTTTTCATCGATATATACGGATAAAACGATATTTTTAGCTTTTCCTTCCCTTAATAAAAGTAAAGTTAGGGAAAGTGCTGACTATTATTTTCAAAATACAAATTTGTATACCAGAAAATTATGAAGTCTTTAATATATAGAAATTATGCATCGATAAATATCGATAAACGATATTCTTAACTTTCTCTTTCTTTAATGCAATTAAAGTTAAAGGAAAGAGCTGACTAGATTTTAGTTACGTCGCAAAAAAACAATTACATAAGAACCTATTTACTGTTCATAAAGCAAAGAAACTGTTTTTCTGATAACTTTTACTTTTTTAGAGTAATTCGTTATCTCAGGCCCCTGTGCATCTCGGAACTAGAGATACGGCTCTGTGGCTGCGCCAACATTCCGGTGGCTGTCTGCGGTTTCAAAGCGTTAACAGATTTGTACCTTGTGCGAAATTCTAAACATTCTGACTCCTACCGAAAGGGGTTCACCGCCGCCAGAGGTACCTAACCCACCTCTAACCCACCTGGCTGGCGTCTCCCTCTGGAGTATCTGATTTCAATGCTGAAATTGAATTGTGAGCGCTCGCCGGGCTTCTGTTTGACTTGTTCGTCGTGTAAACTTTTGCAGGGTGCGCGGGTATTTCCACCATATGGCTGGGAAATTGTCCATCAAAATGCCATATTTGTGTTGGCCTTTTATATTCGTGTTTATTTGTTTATATGGCAAAAATGCTCAGAATTATATGGGGCAACTCTAGAGATTTAAACAAAATATTTGTATTTGATGAGGGAGAAATATAGCGCCTGTGTTTGGTTGAGGTTTCGGTCTGGGTGCTTAAATTTCAAAATAAATGTTAGGGCATTATCTTAATTATGGCGTAATTTTTAATAATTATCAGAAAATATATGAGATTTAATTTTAATATTATTTTTTAACATTTTAATGAACTCTAGGAAAAGTTTGTAGATTTCAGGGGAATTACCTCAGTCCAGTCAGTGTTAGGTTTCGTTTCATTTAGAATACCGCTTGTGTTTTTTTTTAACTTTTTTGAACGGAAATTTCTACTGCTGTGAGTAGTCGTGGTTTGACTTCTGATTGACATTTTCCCGCATTTTTTCACATTTTTTTTTAGGATAGAGCACGCGTATCTCTTTCAATCAACTCGACTTGCGCTCATATTTCAGGTTTTGACATATGTCAATGGCAGATACTCAGGAAACTGAAAGATATTAGCTAAGGAAATGGAAATCAAAAGGTTTAAGGCATTTTTTTTTGGGGAAAAACTGTTTAAACTTAAAGGAATGCTTAGAAATAAAATACCTTATTGTTATTATAAGCAGGATATGCCCCATAAATGGTTCAGGATTTAATTTTCCGTTCCATGTAATTTAATATTAATTTTTCATCATTCAATTGTTTATACAAAAATTATACCTCTTTTTGACATACTCATTTTCTTTAAGAGACACGTGAAATTAAAGACTATATCCACGTTTCACTGACCTTTTGCTGTCTTGCATTATCGGCACCCGGATTAAGCGATTGCAAATTCGGGGAAATTGATAAAGTCGCGTGGCGAAATAAGAATAAAAATATATTTCTGCTGTTGCCTGCTTTTTTTTCCACCGAAATCGGTACAAGTGACAAGGTAAGTGGACATGCTGACCGCAGTGTAAAAGTTGTTAAGTTGGCTTTTAGCAGCCAGAAAAGCGATTGTAAAACTCTGCAGAAATTGTCGTAAACTGGTGTCAATGGCTTATTGGGTTTTTTCTTCGAATCACCTGATCTTCTTGCCCCCAAAAAGTGACTCAGCCTGGGGTTAATTGCGCGGGATAAGCCCCCGATTAACCAATGGAATGCAGTTCTCCCCCGATGATGATGATGAACTTTGAAAGCCCACAAAACGCAGAGAGAGACTTTGGCACGCGCCTTCCGAGTGACCGAAGATGTTACTCTAATATGTTAACCGGCTTTTGGCCTGATGCTCCACACATACTACATACTACACTTGAAGAAATAATATTATTTATGGAGGCTTAAATCAATAAGAATTCTATGATATATCACCTGAAAAGGTAGACAAGAAGTTGTAATGTCTAGACTTAAGGAGGGAACTCATCAAAATAAAGTGAATTTTCACGTCAATAACTTATTTTACTTTTCTGGCGTAACGTTTTTCGCAATAAAAAACTGTCAAAATATTTTTATTTTTTTGCCAGACAAAACACACATCTTTATTAGTCACCATGAAGTGCTGAGAGTCATCATAAAATATATTAACTTAAATATATTAAAACAAATATATGTTACTCATTTTAATACTCATCAAACGCTAATTAAAATTAAGTAAGATTAAGTAATATATAACAAAAACGATTTCCTTATTTTTTCTGGGTGCATACACTCTCGATTCCTCGATTAATCAACCGACTTTCGGGGCAATCTCAGGCGGCCACAACAACCACCGTTTGGATGTGTTTGGACGTTTGGATGGCCCGCCGGGTCCCACCAACATTCCTGACATAATTCCGAGTGTGTGAGTAAGCAAACGAGTTCGGGAAAAATCAGACGTCATCGGCACAGCCTCTTTTAGCTTGCCGTTGGCAACAAAAAAAAAAGTGGAACTCACAATAATAAAAAATACAACAAAATCGGTCTATAGAATCCACCAAGGTGCAAAGACGAAAGCCAGCGGGGATCCAGGAATTTTTAATATATTCTGTCCAAGGACTTGTCGAAATATTCCTTTGAAATATGCAAAAAACAAAGGCCAAAAGCCTTGAAAATATTATATTGGCCTGGGGAAGATGCGAAAAAATGTAAAAGCACATGAGAACTTAGATTTAAATCCATTAAATAGGGTTTGTGATATAGCTAGAGAACACTACTTCCCAGCGGAAGCAACATGTTGCGAATAATTCCGCAGCAGCAACTTAATTTTTTTTGCCGGCTCGCCACTTTTGCCTTCGATCTTGAGCTGCTAAGTTCGATTCGAACTTATATCGGGCGCCGACGTAGCCGGCTCAAGCTCAGGGTTGTGCTGTTGGTGGGAAAATAGCTGAGAATATTTTACATGGTCTCAAATTAATAAACAATAATAAATAAACAAATGATATAAATATATTTTAGCTATAGGAAAAAATCGTTGGCAGTGCATCTACAATTAGTAGCAATATTAATTCTAATATAAATCATTTTCTAGGTACGTGAGACGTTGTTCTTTGGGTTCAGCTGTGATAAAAAAATCGTATAAAATATATTAATTTAATTTTAAAGCTACCCCTTTAATTGTTTAGAAGATTCCGGGCTTTTAAAATGTACATAGGATAATACTACCATCAATTATCTTTTTTTAAGGTACGTGAGGCGTCCCTTTTACTGTCTAAAATCGATTATGTAACACAACTTCATTAAAATTATTTTTTGGCTCTTAACTTAACTTAAATTATAATTTAATAAATTCTTTTACTAATAAAATGTATATTTTTAAACTACATATTTTTTACCAAATTAAGAAGTAAAATTTTATTTTTAAATCAGCTTAAAACCCGCTGTTAAATCGCCGATCTGCCATCGCCGCTCAAGCCTAACATTGCGACTTGAACTTGCCGCCGTTCGAAGCTGAGGCGTGCATGCAGCGGCCAGTGTGTGTGCGGTGTGTGTGAGAGAGCTTGGTTACCAACAACAAAAGGCAAACATCGCGGACTCTGATGTCGATTTTTTTGTCCGACCCGCGCTTCGTTTATTTTAGTTAGTAACGAGATTTCGAGCGCTCAACGTTGACGGCGCGGTTGAAAATCGGCTAAAATCGTCTGAAAAATCGGCTGAAATCGGCTGAAAGCAGAAGAAGCTCGTCGGCACACACAGTGCGTACCCCGTAAGCTGGACGAGCCCTACCAAACTACCCGTTGCTGTGCGTGTGTGACTGTGTGCGGGCGCGGACATGAAGTGAATAAGAAATTGGAAAAGCACTAAAACATAACATGTACCTATGGTATATACATATCTAAAAAAATACAAATAAATAAAAATAAAATAAAAAACGCAAAAGAAAACGCAAGAAACGTGGGTAAGGCCAAAAGCGAGGCAAAAACCGACAAAATACAGTAGCAACAACTCTTCGGCGTCGCCGATAATCAGAAAATATATTTCGAAGCGCGAAATATTTTTATTTCGGCTCCAAATGTAAGTGCCAGTCGATATATAATATATATAAACTGTACGTACGGGTGTTAGTTACAACAAACTAGGAGACACTTGTCATAAACTACAATAACAACGAAACTAAGACACAAGTTGTTGACTGTCGGTTGCCAAGAGTGAAATTATTGAACAAGAAATTTCAAATTTGTTTGGGCCTTGCTTGGTGATTTCCAGTCTGCAAAGAAAACGGGGGAAAAAATGCGCCAAAAAATATGTATATATTTTTGGGGGAAATATAGGGTTGAGGGGCGGAGAAGGGAGGGAAAATAATTTAATAAGAAAAATAAAGAAAAAGAAAGATTTGTTTAAATTAGTTAATAAATTACAGGAAATAGTTTGGGTATAATTTAAATTATAATAAATTTCTCTTAGTAAAAATGTAAGGAATATTAAAATGCTCTTAATAATTAAGATGTATTATAAACAAATGAAATAAAATTATTTATAACTCAAAAATTGAAAATTATGTGCTCTTTATAAAACGAAGAACCGAAGAAAATGTAGAAATAAATTAGACAGGGAAACAAAGAGAAGATTTGTTAAAATTAAAATTAAAATTAATAGCAAATAGTTTGGTTATAGTTTAAATGATGGTAAAAATTATGTTGTA
Source organism: Drosophila lacteicornis (assembly GCA_008044355.1). NCBI lineage: Eukaryota > Metazoa > Arthropoda > Insecta > Diptera > Drosophilidae > Drosophila > Drosophila lacteicornis. The sequence continues at coordinate 11,819 of VNKF01002575.1, forward strand.
ATATTTAAAATATAAGTATATGTTCTAAACAAATCAGAGGTATTATAATGCCATTAAAGATCAAGTAAACTTTGAACAAATACAAATTTTCATAGGTAGAAATAGGGAATTTTATTTCCTTTTGATATAAGTCCAAGAAAAAACCCTTCCTACGTTTTCTTCTCAGTATTATATCTGCCTAGCAACCAATTTACTCGAAGCACTTAAACTCTTCAAAAGATCAGTGATCAGCTTTCCTTGAAACACTTTAAAATATGTTTACCTGCCGGGGGTTCCTTTGAAGTCATTGCGAATCTGCTGGCGCAATACTTCTGGTTAATTCGCATTTAAAAAGGTGTATGAGGGGGTGTCTCCCTCGCCGATATGGTTTCGCTTTGTAAACATAGTTCAGTTACCTGTTCGATAGTTAACTAGGCGATATATACACCTGCTGACAAACACTCGAAGCTCGCTGCTGCTCGACTATTATCACATTTTGCTCTTTATTTCAGTGTGTTATGTGTCGTGGCTTTTTATTTTTTCGTTTTTGTTTAAAAACTGTCTGCATTTTGGGCCGTCGTCCAAGTGCTGATTTTTACGATTACAGGTGTTTGAAATGTATTTAAAATTTATGAGACTCTGTTAGCATTGCCGTTGCCATTGCGGGGCAGATGGAATAATGCCATTCGGCGGCAGCAGCCCAGACCTTACAAGGTTCATTGCTACTTACTTGTCACAATTTTTCCCCGACTTACTGCCGTTTGCCGTTCGTTGTTTCATGTAGGCTTGTTGTATAGATAATAAACATTAAGCTTAATGGCATTGTTGCCGGGCTATCCAACTATAATACTGCTATATACAGATCCAACAACTAAATCAACAATAAACAAATGGCGAGACACGCGTGTCTGCCTTTTTAGCCGTGGCTTGTGAACTTTTCTTGTGGGTTTTTCTCTTACTTCGCTTATTTTTCGACAGCTTCTCTATAATAGCGTGTTAATTCAGACAGCTATTGTATTGAAATCCAAAACCTTTTTCCTCAATTTTTGGCACATTCATTGGGGATTCTTTGCAAATTAAGCGAAGCCGATTATAGAAATTTTCGCAGCTTGTCTGGCGGTCGGTCAGGCGCCCCGTAGTCATTTTTTTGGTTTATTATGACTCGCAATTAGTTGATTTAAATTATTAACTAATGCCAGCGACGAGGTTCAAGGTTAAGGATGGACCATTTGGCTGAGTTGAAGTATGTACGAGTACGTAGAAAATAAATATAAATCAGACATCTAAATGCATGCGAAATCTTTTGTCCGACCGCGTAGCTCGGAGAATTATTATAGAATAATTTCTGTTACGTGAGATTAAGCAATATGCTCGGACAATGTCGCGTGTTGATGATAGTTCGGAGCTTTAACGCGACTGTATATATCTTTCACGTGTGCCAAACACCTTGCTGGAAATTGTTAACAGCTTCCAGCGAAGACAGCTCACTGGAAAGTGTAATATAATGAATTTTGAATATGATTTATAGTTTATGACTTGAAATGAGGTCATGCTAGGCGTTCTACTTGAAGAGTTTTAATATATCTATTAAGTTTGGTATTTAAATTTGTTATATTTCTCTTGATTTATATTTATTAAACATTGTCTAGAGGAAGTAAGTTATATTTCCTCGAAGTTCTGTTAAATATTAGCCATAAATCAAATATATTTCTCAAATAACTCAAGCTTGTTTCTCTACTTGATGAGTTTTAATATGTATATATATTAATTCTCTTGATTTAAATATTTATTTAACATTGTTAAAAAGAAGTTAGATATATTTCCTTAAAGTTCTTTTAAAAATAAGACGTATATCACATATATTTCCCAAAGAACCCCTGCCTCATACCTAGAACTTCCTGCTGTCTGGAACAGAGAGTTAAACAAACAGAAAAAAAATATATAAAAAACAAATAAATAAAGAAGTTGGCAAGCATATAGCAAAGCGTCGTACCTCCACCATTCATAGGCAAATATTAAAAGGGAAGGCGAGCCAAAAGCAAATCAAACACACACAGTGCAAAAATGGCTTGCAAAAGCGGCCAAGACAAGGCGAAGACCAATAAGCAGAAGTCGCTAAATGCAAAAAATCATTTAACGCATTTTAACAATGCTCATTACCGCGACTTAACCCTCGACAGCCCGCTTAGCGTCGCGCCGCGCCGCGCCCACGAACCTGGCACGTGGACCTATTTAAAGTAGTGCAGACGAGCGATAAAAATAATACCAAAATCCAAGCCAAGCCAGAAATATTTGTGAATTTTTTTATGAATGAAACGCCAGATGAGTTGAATTTGAATTGGCGCTACTCGTCTGTCTCTCTTCCAGCTTTTTGCACAAATTGCGTGGCACAGCAGCAGCAGCTACACGGCCTGCATGGCTAAGTAATGGGCACTTTTGAAAACCGAAACCGAAACCAAAGCCCAAACCTCTTACGTACCTACACCGAGCCGAGAGTGGCTTAAAAAAATCACAGAAAAAAAACACAGAAAAAGCAAGCTTAGCTGCCAGTAAAACCAGCAGAAATTACACACATGTAATTTTCCTTTAATTGCTCATCTCGTAAAAAGTGAAAACATAAACGAGTTATGAGCATTTAAGCCCCATAAATAAATAAGGGAAAAATTGATTCACTCACGGGCATTTCTCGCTCACTAAATATTAAATCAATTAATTTGTTGCACATTGGTTACCAGGAAACGACCGGAATCGTATTTATTCGTATTTCATTTTTTTCCCTACGTCACATCCGACTTTGACAAAAAACCCCGCCAGCTTGATTCACTTGAACTTTATTAATGAAAATATATTTTGACCAGCAACCACTGGAGCTGCTACCTTAAAAGTTAAATAAATAAATGCAAAACTTTTAATGAAAAGAAAATACGCAGTGGCTTCACAGTAAACAAATTGTATTTATTACCTTATTTGCCTTACAATTACTGTGTGTCACCACGGGCTGTTAAATTATTAAATGTATTAAAAATGCCACTCAACAAGGTAAACAATTAAAATAACCAAGTTATTATTGCTTTGCTGATGACTTAACTAACCAATTTCCGGTCGCCACTTGAAGTATGTCTGGCTGACTCATATTAAATATTTTTTTAAGAGAGAGTCTGGCGGGAAAACCTTTCCAGCAGATGCAAAAAATTCTGCAGAAACAGAAATATATTTTTCTCTTGAAATTCATGAACACAAATTTCACAAGTGACTTCGAGTCGAGGCTTTGTTTATATTCGCTGCGGAACCTGTTTACCCATATTTCTGCCCAAACAAAAATCATAATAATAACATCGCCAAGAATAAGATGGGCATTTTGTATTATTTTTGGAAATTTTGTCAGCTTAGATCATCTCTATATGGTGGCCAAAAATTGCGCATCTAATCACACCTGGCGGTGTGGCCGCCAAAAATATTCCAATAAAAGGCGCCAACAGCAGCCTTCGCCACTTACGGACCACGTACGTGTAGTTTTAATTAATTTCGCTTTCGGAAACACAAAATATATTTAAAAATGGGCCGACGGCGCCCTCAACAATTCCGAAGCGTGTGTAAAAATGTGATTTTGCATGTTGCGGCCTCATTGTGAAATGAAATGATATTGAATATCGATCGATCGGTCGGTCGGACGGGGCTGTGTTTGTCCAGCCCCACTTGACTCATCCGTATTTAGTTTCGGGTTTTTTTCTCTTTACTATTTATTGCGAGCATTAATCACTGGCGCTATAAAAACACAAATAATACCGGGGTTCGGTCTTGGTGAACCTGGTTTCGTCTCGACTTTATGAGGGCTTCGCCTGTGCTAAACATATTCGGCAATTTATGTTTTCCCATTAAGCTAAATGTTCAATTAGCGCCCAGGCGTGATATTTTGGTTAATCAATGTCAGGGGAAGACGTTAAATATATATATAAGGAGATAAGGGTCAGTCAGGCAGATGTGTGGATGCCTCGAGAAAAGGTTGGATGATTCAGGAAATATTTTTATTTATTTATTTTAAACAAAATTGGAAGGAGGTATTTTACAAATTAAAAGGAGTATGAGTTCTTAAAATCTTTATAAGATACTTTATTTTTTGGCCAACTTATAAAGCCTATAATAAGCGTCGAACATTTTAAAAACTTTTCTAGAAACGGCTACATATTATTATCAATAACAAACAAATTAATCAACTATTTTGAGGCCAACAATTTTTGGTCTGTAAGTTAAAAGTCCTTCCTGATTTTTTGTATCGAATATTGCGAAGCATTCTTTTGACAATCATTACTTGCAGTAGAGTTTTGCCTTCCTCCCTCTTGGCTCGTAACTTCTGGCCAAGTTAAGTGAGTGAATTCTCCGCAATACAAGTTGTTGATTTTCGGTGCTTTTTTTCTCCCACTCTGCCTCGCTCACGGCTCCTGTTGCCATAGCATCCACATGTAGGCAAAGTGCCACAAAACTGTTGTAAGTATCTGCTGGATACGAAATTTATAACAGGATCCCCACCGGAGGCGGAAAACTTTCGAACTGGCCCAGAAGCCCGCTCGTACCCCCTTTCTGTATATTCCCCAAATTGTAGTTATAGCAAAACAAGCGTAAACAAAGACCTTTTCAGGGGGGTTGAGACATGGGCTGGAGTAAATATTCATGCACAATTTGCATTTTGACTACAAAGCGGCTGAGCGTCAACTACTTTGCGTCAAATTTTTGTGTCAAATCAGCGCAATATTCGAAGGCGTTTCGACAGCCCCATTCTCGGTGAACGACCCACGGATTCCGCTGGCACAAATTGGGAAGCGGCAGCGCGTTGGCCCTTCTTGGCTTACACCGCGCGGCTATTAGAGCCCGTCGAAGCCGGAGCGGAGTTTGCGGCTAGTCGCAAAATGCAGAGCAAACATTTTAAACAAAATGTCAAGAACGTAACGTGGCGCTGACACAGGCACACACGCTCTCTGCGAATAGAGTTATTGTCTTTGGCTAAAAGGGTAGTTACTTTAGTTGAGTTATTTAGTTGGAGATTCGAAGTATATTAGAGGTGATGTAAGGTGAAATATTCTAGTTAAAGGGGAAAGAATTTTAGAATTCGGTTTTGTAGTTTCAGGATATCAGAATTTATCTAAATTTAACTTATTCAACTCCAAAGTAATTCAATCATTCTTAGATAATAAGGAACTTATAATGAAGATTTAAATTACCCAATCAACAGATTAAGATTACTTTAAATTAAAGTTTGCACATAAATCAAGTTATTATTTTAACATAATTAAAATCTTTACAGTTCTGTTATGTTAAAAAGGAAGCATTTTTAGTTTTTTTTTTAAGGAAGAGATTGTTTGCAAAATAGAAGGAGAAAAATACTATTTTAAAGTATTTAAAATCTTATGATTTATTTTTTAATAATTTAAAATATTTTTACAGTTTTTAGATGGTTTGCATTTATCCTAAAAAATAACGTCCTTGAGAAAACAGTTGTACAAATCAGGAAACATTCTAAGTTATAATTTAAAAGAAAAATATGAAGAGATTATTATAAAAATAAAAGCTAATCTATTTTAACATATATACAATTTTTATTAATTAATCTTAAATAAATTAAGCCGGTTTGGTAGTTTTTAGGTAATTTGGATATTTTTTAAATCTTATCTAAAATCATTGTAATTTCAGTACATTACTTAAAATTCATTTATACCTTAGATCTTAATTTGTAACAATATCAAAAAAACTTAATAAACCCAAGAGCATTAAAAAAGCCCTCTAGAAACTTTTAATAATATTAATAATAATAATAATAATAACTTTTAATTTTAATAATAATAAATCATTATAATTTTTAAATATAAAAGTTATAGTAGCAGCAATTTATTCCCAAGAAACTACCACTGTCTCAACAAAATATTCCCTTTCATATCTCCCCTGTTTTTGTATATTTACGACTCTGTTTCTCTATGAAACTTTATCGATTTCATGCAGTGTGTGCAGTCAGCCAACCAAGAATAATTCAGGAAACATCCTCTATGCGACGTGTGCAGTTGCTGTTGCTTTTCGGGGCTGTCAAAATGAAAATTCGCATACGGAAACAGCAATAATTGCTGCCACAACAACACTTGCAATGACGACGACGACATCGATGACAGGCGGCCAGCGCCGACAAAGTTGCTCGTTTCATTGGCATTGGATTGGTTTTTTATTTTCATTTTTTCTTGATTTTTTTTCGGCTGCTTTTTTACAACTTCCACTGTAGCAGAGATATCTGAGAGATCGGTGTATATGTCTGATATCTGTGTCGTGGCCCACATTTGCCGGCAATAAGTGAATTTCACTCCAAGTTCAAGTTGAAGCAGGAAAAATCCAAACCAAATTAGATAAACATGTAAATGATTATTGACATAAAAAGGTTGCATGAATAAATTCCGGAATGCGTAATGTGTAATATGCATATGAATAATAAGAAAAGGACACAACTGGCGATACAAATTGACGTTTTATTTGCCTTTCACCTGATGACAGACGACAGCAGGCAGACAGCCGAGAAAGGACCTTTTCCTTCTCCCATCTCTGCGTCTCCCCAAGGAGACGGAATTGAATTCAGAGACGAGGACAGGAGACAGGAGCCTGGAGGCAACCAGACGAACCCAAAAACCTCAACGCATAATGAAGTAATTGACTAAATTTGTCTTTGGCCAACAAGGAAAGTTGTTGCGGGGATACAGCTTTAAGATAGAAATTGTGTCGAGACAGTGGGATAAAATATGGATTTGATTAAGGTAGTGGAATCTTTAAATGTAAATATAATAATGTAAAAGAGGGCAGACGCCGATACATAAAGCGATATATGTGCGATAAATCGATATTCTGTTTAATATATCAGAACATTAAAGAAATAAATAAAAATGTAAAAATAAGACAAATAAGTTATAGCACATTTTTCAGAAATTGGTTTCGAATGTTTTACATTTTCTTTTTTAATTGTCAATATTTTAATTTTCGATCTTTAAAACTATCCGATATGTTAAACATGATAATTGTCGCGATATTTATGTGCCGATCGATTATATCGTACTTCTCCCATCGATATGCATTCCTTCTTTCACTTTACATAAAAATATACGATAATAAAAGATCTTAAATATATTAAAAGGGACATATTGATAAGAGAACTTATAAAGGATATGATTCCTTAATTAAAAATTGTTATAATTACTTAATTAAAGTTATTTTTACGCGATTTAAGCTAGAAGTTACTACCAATTTCCCGAGTGTACCATCCGGCGCAACAGGGATGCTGCTCCCCATCGATGATGATACATTAAAAGTTCGCTTCCATCCCGCTTTGACTTTCAAAATGTGAATGCACTTTTGTTGTACGTGACAGGTTTTTGTTGCTCCACTTTTGTTTTCTCGTCTTGTTTTTGGTTTGCTCTCTTTTTTCCTTATATTTTTCTTTATATATATTTTTTTTTTTTGCTGAACAGCAGGAAGGCGAAGACTCGCGCTTCGGTTTATTGACTTTTTGACTCACATTAAATGGGTCTTAAATTCTTGAAAAGTTTTGATGCGATGGCTTAGTTTAAGCTGGCCAGCCGAAGACTTACAGCAGCAGTTTTATGGGTATCAGTGTTGGAATACGTAGAGTTAAGGTAACTCAATTATCAGAGTTCTCGATGTTTCCATTAAAAAACTGGGTCAGCTTTGGCACTAAAAACGTAACAAATAAATAGTTTTATTCACAATATACGAATAGGCGCACAATTTAGCCAAATTTTGGCAAAAACACATTAAATAAGCAAAAATTTATTTTTTAGCAATCACTTAAACAAGTCACGTGCGTGGAACAGGGTCGATTATGGCTAATCAAGGGGAGGTTACACACAAAAGCCATAGCTGGAGCTGCCCCGTATTAACAATTAAAATCGGAAATAGAATAAATAAAGCGAGGGAGCGTGTGAGGTCAGCTCGACGACGACTTCCTCTATTCAGCCCTGCGATGACCCTTCAATCAGCCAGTGCGTGTGTTTGTCAGTTCGATGGAAACCAATTGCCGACGGCTGTCAAATTAACATTAACATTACCTGTTCCCACAATGTATATCTTTTGTTACGAATATGTTTTGTTTTTTTCTTTTGGCAGAAAAGGTTTCATTGATTGCTAATGGCAGTTGACCGACGAATACCTTGATAGATGAGGAGGGTTTTGGGTAAAGAGCTCAAGTTGTGCGATTTGGTTAAAACGGAGTTCTTTGAAGAGTATAGAAATTTAATTATGGATTTGTGGAGGTTTTGTATTAATAAAACATTTTTTTATCGTAAAAGCATATTCAAAATAATAATATAACAAAACTTTTATGCTTTCTAGTTTAAAGCAAAAAGCCCAGAAATACTGAAGAGGAAGAGGTCGCTACCTTCTGAAAAATCCGAATATCCAAGTCTTTGACAAGATTTTGGAGTGTTTTTGGCATAAGTTGTGCTTCAATTTATTTTTTTAAATTAATTGCAAGAATATTTTAGATTTTATAGATTTTTTACAGGAATAATTTGTATAAATCAATCGCAATTATCTCCTTCTCTTCAAGCTTTAAAATGTTTACCTATTTCAGAGTTTTTTAATTAAATAAAGAGTTTTTTTTTATATACTTGAAATGTTATAAATCCACTGAGTTTTAAAAACATTAAGGTTAAACCCTAAAAGTAGGCAATAAACTATTCACTTTAAAAAGTAAAAAAAAAATATGTAGTTTTTTAGACCCCATATTTAATACAATTTTTCATAGCTCATATAGAAAAGTATAAATAGAATTTTCCGAAAAAAAAAAAATATAAAATATTCATATATGTATGTATGTCATGTCATTTCCAAAACCCCCTCTAGTTATCCAGATTTTTTTCTAGGCCTCATTTCAGTAGCCAATAGCAGTGGCAATTGGCCACACCTGCCCCGGCATTGCATTTAAATGCAATTAAGTTCTATGCCCATTTACAATTATCCATTATCCACTCCGATCATGCGGAGCTGCGAACGTAGAACCTAACTGGCAATTATTCATGTAACATGTAAGCCAGACAGAAGACGACGGGCCCGAGATCGTGCTAAAAATAAAGGGAATGCATTATACGCCGGCCACTTAAGGGCAATTTTCGCTTATTATGGGGATAATAGAGAGTGAGAGAGAGCCGAACATGGGGGGATCTAACATACTGAACGAGTCAGGAATAGAATAGAGCACGAGCACCACTAAAAATAGATGCAGCCAATGCATCCAAGACGATGACGATGATGGCCCATAAACGAGGAGAAGGAGCCGCCACCATCCATGCCAAGCTGCTGATTGACATAAAAGAGCAAGTGGAATTGAAAAAAAAAGGAAAAGGAAAGGAGAGCTGGGAGTAGTCCGTGCAAACTGGCAGCAGTTATATCCCGAGAAGATGAATCAACATTCCGAGCGGTCAACGTACCACGTTAAGGAATGGCACGCCATCGAGGCTGGGGGCTGGGGATGAGGATGCCCGAGATGATGATGCGGCGTTGGAGCTGGCTACTGCTTCATAAAGACAAAGACATCCAATGGGCAATGCATCGAAAGAGGCTGCTTAGCCAAAGCGAAAACTAAACAAGACGTCAGCAATTACTCTACACGATGCTGGCGAGGATTAGATCTTCTTGGAAATGGGAAGTTATGGGTTTTTGGAAAATATATAGCTTAGGGGGCTTCGTTGGAGAATATTTAATTTGGGTTAGCTTGCGAATACTTTAAACTCAGGGAATTTTATGGTAGTTCTTTTGAAACTTGAGGTGAAAAAAATAATGAAAGGCTAAACAATATTAGATTTAATTTAAAGAGTTTAGGGGTCGCCTTAATAAATCTTTAATAATTGTAAGCCATTTAGTACCTACCTTTTCATAGTAGAATTTATTAATAAAAGCTTTTTTTATAGTAATTTATAGATTAAGTATTACTTAGCTCAAATCCAAAAAGAAACTTAATATACCTTTCCCAAAAGGGTAAAGCCAGAGAGTGAGGCAAAAATGAGCAGAGATGCCAGAACGTAACATTAAAATAAACGCGCACAGATAAATCTTCGGGCGGAAAAAGGGGGCAGAGTTCCCTCAAGTTCCCAAGTTCCCTCCGATATCTCAGGGCCCTTCCAGCCCCGCCAAACTCCAACCAATCCTGCAGCGAAAATGCAATCAAATGCCCGCGTTCCTGCCTGTGTGTCTGCGCGAATACGTGATGTCCAGCTCAGTGGTCAGTCCACGCCAGCCCGAAAGGGAATAGAGAGGGGGTCAGAGAGGGATTGGGACTTGGACTGGAACTGGGGGGCATCTGCAAAATGCACGCACATCGCACATCCGTGAAATTCCTGAGTCGCCTGAGTCCAGTGCCTTGCATTTACGTTGACGTTGCAATTACAACTGAACCGGACGGGCTGGAGGAGGGCCAAGGGATCCCAGGATGGCAGTCTCAGTTAGTCCAAAGCCCTTTCCTTTCTTTGGCTTTCTGTTGCCCATTCTCACGATGAAGAGTCCAGTGCAGAGAGGAAAAAATGGGGATTTTTAACTGAGATAAATAAGAGAAATATTAAGTTTACAGATGTTTCTAGCTTATACAATTCTTGGATTACATTTTTTTTATTGTATATTATTCAAATAATGGTTTAAATGTAGACACTTCTTTATTTCGTGAATTTTCTCTTTAAGTTTTTACTTTTCAATGTGTTTGATTTCATTCTTGTAATCGTAGTGTGACCTTTGTCTTCCGTTTTACTTAATCCTAATTTGATTCATCTTAACATAAAATGATAAATGCTTTACAGAATGGTAAATGATAAATGCTTTACAAAATGCTAAATGTTAAATGCTAAATGGTTAAGTAGCAGTTCTTAAGTATTTAAATAAAAATTAACACTTAAAATCATGTAAAGTTGTGGGAAAACCACTAAGGTTAGTTTATTTTTGTTAAGTTAAGTTAAGAATAAATCTTTCTTAAATTTTATACCAAAAATTTAGAAATCAATGACTTTTTCCCTCTGTGCACCCCCATCTCATTCCTTTCCCGAATCGCGTCTGCTGACCGGTGCCTGTTTACTGTGTGATTATTACAAGCAGCGGGGAAAATAACAGGCTTTCGCTTAGAGATGCCACAAGCTGGCTGCTCCTCTTCTTGGGGCCAAGTCAGTCGGTCGACGGCGAAGTGAGTTACTTAAGAGAGCTGCCCGCTGCTCCGCCCTGCGGCTTCATTACAGAGCCACGTACTCCAGTCCAGAGCCCATCATCATTCCCGTCCAGCATTCACAAAGCCCAGCCACTGAAGAGCCCTCTCTAAGCCCTAGACGTGGAGTATCCTTCCTGGGGGCCAAAAGGGTTTTGCAGGGCTTTTCCAACAAGTGGTTGTCGCCGCATTGTGTATCAATACTCGAATCTCACCGGGCCACCACAAAGTCCGTCATTATTGCCGCCTCCTGTCACATCGAAATGCATTTGAATGCGTCAGGGAATTAATTGCAGAGCCAAAGGGAAGCGGCGATTAGTAATGCCAGTTTCCATGGCATTCAAAGGGGAATTGTATGCCAATACAGAGACGATTAATTAGTGTTAAGTCTTTGGTTTGTTTAGGAAATTAATTGATAAAAAGTTGCCCTAAGACTTGAATTTATTTGACAGTTACATGGGCCCACGCAGAATTAAAACAGAGATCCTTAACACCAACATTTAAGGGAGCCCCAGCTCCAGCTTCAATGGAATTTAATTGGTAGGGCCTTCTTGAGCGGATTCCTGTCCAGGATCGAAAACTGTAGGCCCTCCGACTTGCCATAACGGGTGACCTTATCAATCCTGTAGGCAGCCGGTCCAGGACCGTATTTCTCGTGAGGATTGCGTTCGATCCTGCGGCCAAAGGAGTAACCTTTTGGAACCTTGGGGCCAAAGCTGCTGGGCAGCATATACGCGCCGGGACCAGGACCTGGGCAGGTAGGGATTATATACATATTCCAGCTTTCTATGGGATTATTTTATCATAACTTACCATAATTATTAGACATTTTGGGGAATTAATAACTTAAATACTTGATTTTCTTTAAACTTATTCGAAAAACTAAGAATATAAAATCACAAATTACCAATTTTGGAAGCAAAGGTTCTATTGTGTTTACCGAGACAAGTTATAATGAGGAATGAAGTAAAGTTACGAAAAAATATACTCGAACTAAGAAATAAAAATCAAGGAAACTGTGATCAATGAAAACATATTCCTCAGATAAACAATAAACCATTGACTGCACATTTTAAACAGAATAAATGCTCCACAAATAAACCATATAATAAATTCCCATACTGATTGATTAAATATTTATTTGTTGTGCATACTATTTGCAATCTGCTTAATTATCCGTAAATCAACAACTGCTCCCCAGACAGGGAAAGAGAGAGAGCAAAAAGCGCTACTCATGCTCATTAATTATTAACACCTAGGGCGTAAAAAACATTAATTAACTTTTATACACACGCCACACTAATTAATATTTAATTTGCCTCAAATTGTACAATATTTTTGCATTGTTCTTCATTCGATTCACAGCTAATAGGTTTATTATATATATACATATTACTATTTGATAATTTACATAAAGAACACGCCTCTTCCAGACAGATGAAGAGCTAATTTTATGCAAATCCAATCTGATCGAAAGCTGGCGCTTTAACTGTGGGTTACTACCAATGTTAAAACCGTTAACCAAATTATGTTGACATGAAATATTCATGGCATATCTGACATAAATCACTTAACATAAAATGCTTAAAATGCTTAACATCTTTATTGTGTTTGAGAGAACGCCGGCGAACGAACGTGTATTCAGCTGCGAAAAACGTTAATAAATGCAAATTATTTTCGTTGCGACTGAAGCTGAAGCTTGAAATCATTTAAATTAATGGTCACTTCTTGCTATTTGTTTTTTGTTTAAAAAAAGTTGATTTAATATAATTTAAAGCTGCAAGAAGCTAGTGTGAAATATAGAGTAGCTTTGCTGGAACCAAACTGGTACTATCTCACTTAATCAAGACACGTAATAATATTATAAAATTTAAATATTCTTAGGAAGAAGACTTTCGTCATGTACTTTTTTCAATTAATTCTTTCACTTACACTTTGTCTTGACCCCTTGAACTCTTTTCCCTCTTTACGGCCTTCCTTTTCTTCCCAAACTTTTAGTCTGCAACTTAAAGTAATTTTTCCGTGACATATTTTTTAATTTCCAAAGTTTTTCTTCGGCTGATGCAGCGCATAAATTAAGGGAAAGGAAATCAATAAAACTATAAAGAGGATTTCGACAACTTTAAGGATTTCTTGGCTAATTTTTCCCCTCTCCTTGCAGTTACAGAAATGCACAGAACGGAGAAGCATTCAGAGCAGCATTCGGAGCACTCCCAGCTGAGAACAGACCTGCTGCAGATGTCCAGGAAAAAATGCAATAATAACCAGCAGAGACGAGGCCGTCGGAGGTGGGACTCGATGGGAATTTGCGGGTCCATCAGCTTAACGGTTCTGATCCTGACCATTTGCATGGCCCACACGACGTTGGCGACTGCCGCCGGTAAGTGTTGAATGCTGGGCGAAAAAACTAATAAAATTCCGTTATGAGCCAAGTGATTGGACAGGCAGGACAGGACAGAGGACACACATTCCATATTCCGACAGCAACATGCAGCAGACACACACACACAAGCCTCAATTAAAAGCACATCAATAACAGTCATTGCCTCCTCCTCCTACTGTGATGTCCTTGCAATTGGCACTTGGCGCGCCATTTCGGCTTGAGGTTCCTCTCCTCTCCTCCATCTCTCTCTGTGATTCTGAATTTTGATTTATTTAACAATTTAGCAACAACATTGGCAATGTGTCGCCGGCTGTGACTGTGACATCCTTTCCTTTTGCGGGGGAAAGAATTCGACTTCTCAGGAGGTTTTTTTTCCTGTTCATTGGTGAGAGGAGAATATTGAAAATGATGCAATTCGGTTCTGTGCTGTGTTGAGTGGCGAAAAATGACAAATTGAACGGTGACCGATAAAGAGAGAAGATGAATTAAATTCTGGAAATAATATTAGTCTTGAGAAATGTGCAGAAATTTAGTCAGGAACTAAACAAAAATTTATTTCTCTTAGAAAATGTAGAAAAATGTATTCTCAATTTGGATAAAAGCCTGTTCCTCTTAGTAAGTGGAGAAAAATGTTTGCAAAAACTAAAAAAACCTTAGAGACCATGTGGCTTAAAGGATATTTATTATAGATTTTAAAGCAACGGAAGCTGGCTTAATTTTGAGTTTAAAAAATTAACTAAATTTATTTTTAAATCAATTGTGACAGCATTCATTATTTTATTATTATTCCTTGAGGTTTCGAGCTTCAAAATAGCCTATTTTCTCCCATAAATAATATATTCTCTCAATAAGTTTACTCATGTTGTCACATTTTCTATGTACTTGTACCTCTTTTTTGGCTATTTTTGCATTCCCAATGAAAGGCCATCCACAAAACCGCAGAGACGCCTCAAAGCATGCTGCAGAAGCGCCAAACAACGAACCGAAAATAAACTTGTCGCTGCAGTTTATAGGGAAATTAACACTATACTCCTACATGCCACTCCTCGCGTGGCCCCAAGTGCGCTTCAAGCCAAAGCAAACACGGCCAGGACACACTGGCGGTGGGGTTAGGAAAGCGAAAAACAAAATGTTACCCAGCTTGGGTCGCTTAAAAATCCCCCTGAGGCCAAATTTGAAAAGCGCTTTAATCGCTAAGCTGCGTTTAGGCGTCAGATTTTGTGTTCCCGACGGTTTGTTCACGTTTACGTTCATATATGTGTGTGTCCTTTTTGTCCTTTGCCTTTTAGCAGCTGTTTAAACATTTTTGCTAACTCTGCTGTTGTTTTTACATACAGACAAGTAAAGGGGAGTTTTAGGTCTATGAACAAGTGAAGCTAAAAATGTTATTAATTTATTCATCAATTTCTTAGGGACTTTAAAACTTAGTTGTAATATTTTAGGTATTTTTATGGGGTTACATATTGTACTAAATATTTTTCTACGGGTATTCTCTACCATATTTAAATCTTCCTTATCCTTCGCTTTTATCAACACCTGTCAGGATTGCTTTTACAAATGACAAATTTTCACTCTCTTTCTTAATTTATATTATTTTTTTTGGCTAAACTTCATTTTAAAAAATATCTTAAAATAGAGTATCCTTCAGTCGTGCAACCTAATTATTTGTTGCCTTTTTTTCGCCGCTCTGTGCCGCAACGAGCCGCCAAATGAGGCATCATCATGAGGGAAGGAAGGAAGGCGAGGCAGGCTGCGGAATCCCGGGGTTTCCCCGGACTGGCACTCGCGGAAGTGGCTGCTGTGGTTTTTCCATGTGTTTGCTTGGCAGCTGCAATTTTCGTTGGCCATTTTACACGCCGCTCTCCCTCTCCCTCGGTTCTGGCCACGTTCAAGTTCAGCGCTGTCCCAGCATAAAAAGTTGGAAAGATTCCCGGCCACAAAAGAGCGGTGTGCGGCCTAGTATGCAATTTTAAAAACGAGCCTGCTTAAATGAGGGATTTTCAGGACTTGCTCATTTCGTTTCAATGAATTAAAAAGGAGTTAGACCCGGTAAATTCCGAAAACAAAACCCGTAGCCATTCTTCTAAATTGATTTTGGTCAAACGGCTCGAAATTAATTTTAATTTTTTATGGGCAACCTTTTTAATTTTCAATTAAGTGGAACATAGCCACGGGTATGGCCATAAAAGGTTTTAATTCGTAAGGAATACCTGTGAAGAAATTTTTAAAGGAATAAGGGTAGAGGTGACCATCAAACTCACTAACTTTTCTGGGATTAATGTTGCTTTTTAACAATTAAATTTAGTTAAGATTTCATAACAACTAAAAACATGATATTATTTGTGTCAAATATAAACTTACTATTTATTTTAGCAAATAAAGTATTTATTTCCCTATTTCTTTTACTTGAATTTAAATTCTTAATTCCTAATCTTGCCTTAAAAAATGGTCTGTAAAATTTATAGGCCCACGCAGACACCTTTAAATAACCTATAAACTGAAAAAACTAAGGTCTTCCGCCCACAAAAAAAGCAAGAACATAGAGTATTAGGGCTAAGCGAGCCCTAAAAAGGCCTCCTTTCTTTCTTTTTTTTTAACAGCCTCTTTTTATGAACCTGAAAATGGTGCTCGACCATAAACCAAAAGTCAAACCAGAAAATGGCACTCAAAGCCTTGTTAGGAGT
The DNA here is from genome assembly GCA_008044355.1 of Drosophila lacteicornis. Taxonomy (NCBI): domain Eukaryota; kingdom Metazoa; phylum Arthropoda; class Insecta; order Diptera; family Drosophilidae; genus Drosophila; species Drosophila lacteicornis. Next base: position 28,089 of record VNKF01002575.1, read on the forward strand.
GGAAAAACAAACCGAAAGACAAACAGACGAAGGTACAGCAGGAGTACAATGAGAAATGGATGCATTCCGGGTATCTCCAATCGAGTATAGTTGGGGAAAATCTGGCCAGACCAAATCAAACTAAGTCGTAGGGGGAAAAACCCTGTTTGTATTCCGTGTGCAGCAGCAATCCCTGCTGGCCCCAAGGTGAAAAAAGGAGGAAAGAAAGCAAAACAAAAGAAAGCACAAAATTCGACAGCATATAAAAATGAACTACAATTTTGCAAATTTTAAGCACATTTCAGTTGCTGTGAAAAAGTCGTCAGCGCGGCAAAAAAAGAAACCGATTTGCATATTTACACCCGAGCAAAGCATACATAACCTGCATACAATAAATCTTGTGACGTCTCGAGAGAAAGACGTCACGTAGCCAGAAGAGGATGGGGTAAGGCCAGAGATGCTGCTGGGATACGCTGCTCTTCCTGTTTCCTGCTCTCAAGTTCCTGCCCTTGCAGTCTGAGGAGCAAAAGCAGAAGGTCCCTGCATCCTACGTCGTCGGATTTGCTCCTCGCCGCAGCCTGACGGTGAAAAATTGTTGCCAGTTCGCATGAAAATTGTCAGTGCGCTATTACGAAAATGAAAATGAAAATGAAAAGAAAATCGAGCTCATCATGTGTTGTGTGCATATAAAAACACACACTTATTTGCCGCTCCCTCCGCCCCCGCACTCGCATTGATAATGAGAGCTGGAAAAATAAGCAGTAAATACGGGCCAAGCACTGCATTTATATTCATGTGAAGTTCGCTAAAAAAAAGAGTGTTTTATAATAGTTACGGCGACAGAAGAGCCTTTCGAGAATGGCTTAAATGGGACAGGTTCACCGGGCCAAGTGGGAGCTGTCAGCGAGGAAACGTGCCAAACGGAAGCTGCTTATAAATAGGAAAATGCATCCAGCGAGGGGGGAAATATAAAATATATATATAAATATAAAATACAAAGGGTATTCCGCTGGGGAAAAATATGGGCTGCAACCTGCAATCCATAAGCTGTGGATTGTTAAGTAAAATCAAAGAAATAAGTAATTTAAAGTGGGTTTTTAGTGATTTGGAAGCGTACTTGCTATTATCAAAATTCTAAAAAACGCAAATTAAATTTAAATATAATAAAAACAAAAAATAAATTATAAACAAATAATATTTTATTAGCTACAACATTTTAAAGCGTATTTTTCAAACAATATATGAGAATTTCGCACTCACCTAACTTTTTTTAAATGTTTTTATGTGTAATATAAATCTTTTAAATTATAAAAATTGTATAATATAATATTGAAAAGCCCAAGCAACCTAAAAAATATATTTTAACATTTATCCACACATTAAATAACATAATAGGCATTTTTTTAAATAATAAAATCACAAAATTAATTATAGAAAAGTAGCTTCAACATTTTAAAGATTTTTTTCAAACTATATCCACGACTTTTACACTCACTTAAGGTTCTTTATAGATTTTTCTTAATAAAAAAAAATATGAAAATATATGTAAGAGTATAAAATAATATTAAAAAAACCTAAACAACCTACAAAATATAACTTGACAAGCATTTTCTTCTATCCTGGAGACTGCAACTACCCTTAAAAAGTAATATCCTGTTGGTTGTCCCTCTGCCATTTGTATACTTCTGTGAAAACTGATTGACTTTCGACCAGTCAGTCTTCCTCTTCTGGGACAGTTTCTCCTTGGCCGCAACCACATCATGTGCTCCTATTAACTTGCATCCTGTGCCATGGAAACGAAACCCACATATTGTTACACTAAAAGCCGCCACGTGGAACGGGGTAAATGGATAAATAACGATATGTTTACAGATGGCACACACACACCCAGCAAAGCGAATGTGTCGCTGATTTATATGCGAATTTTTATATGCACAGTTAAGGTGGCACGTAGCAGGAACACTGACTGCCAGAGATTGGGGCCCAGGAGACAGACCGAAGGGAGACCCAGCCCGGGAGACAACTCAACTCAACTCAGCTCAACTCCTTTGCCTGTTGCCTCTGCAAACACATGTGTGGCGGCATCTCCGGCTGTCGTCTGAAGAATTTGTATGCAAACAAAACGGGACAAACAACAAACGGCAAACAAACACACAGGCGACAGACATTGTTTCTGTTCCATCCGCGTGGGAATGGCAAACGTCTTCAAGGCGAGCGCTGGCTGAGATTTCTTGGCCCCTTTTTTCTTAATTTTTTTTGCCTTTTTCGGTTGGATTTCCCCGACTTAAAGCTTTAAGAAACTGCAAAACAGCAAATAGCTGCTCATTTTTAATGCATACTTCATAAATCCTTGTCATAACTTTGTTGGCCAAGTTGAGTTGAGTTGCCGCTGCCACGACGGGGCGTCGTCTTCACCCATCTGCGCGCTTGGTGGCGTTGCGTATACGCAACGTTGGCTCTATGCAATTTTACGGCGCATGGCCACGCCCCCTCGAGCAAGCGGGGGCAACTATTTATCAGGCATTTATATGCAGTGACACCACCAGAGAGAGGCGTCAGCCATAATGCTAAATTTTAGATCAGAAGTCATCAATAAAGTCGAGAGAGAAGTTTGGTAAGAGAAGAAAAAGAATAAAATAATTAAGTATTAAATATTTCAGTACTTTTCCTGAAACTAGTGAGTTGGGGCACCCCCTAAAGATTTATTTTAAGACATTTGTTTATGGTTTGTAGAGTAAGGAAACCTTTTAAGTATATTTAATATATTAAAACAAATCCTAAATAAATTTTAAAACATTTTCTTATTGTTTGTAGACTCAAGTTTAAGCTCTTCCTTCTTTAAACTCATTTCCAATACCCTTTTCTTCACACTACATAAATTATTATGGTCAGCCAGAGGCTCTTGAACTTCCACCAATTTGACTCCCAAAAGACAATTCAACTTCAATTAGCATTACAAAGGCCCAAGTCACTTGTATTTTCGGTACCCTTTTTTCACAGCCTACAAGAATCCTTGTTCATTCTTTTTTTCCTTCCCTAATAAAACTCCTCAGCAAACCGGAAATATTTTAATTTCCGTTTCTGCTTCTCTTTATTTTTGTATATTTTTTTTTGCGACTGTTGCCAGCTTTTAGGCTTCGTTGTTTTTAATTGCCGAGTTTCTTGTTTTCGTTTTAGCCATTAAATTAAAGTAAATACTTTAAGCGTTTGGCAAACAGCAGAAGCCAGAGGTCGCGTGAATAAAATGCGAGAAGAACTCGCACTTCGTAGGCACTCGTTGGGAAGTGGCGTTAAAAATTTGCATAAAATGTTTTAATTCAGGCAATGGGATGGCTTTCCCTCCCTCCCTGTGCCTGCACCCGCATTATGTCCAGCTTGACATTTTAAAGACAACAGCTGCCCCCTGACCCCAGGCGGCTTAATTGAATTGTTTAATGGAGTCTTACGACAACAGAACAGAAAAAAAAAAGAAAACGCGAAACCGGAAGGCAAGGAAAAATCAAAACGGCATAAAATAAAATGCGGGTCGCTGGCAGATGCTTTTCCACCTTTTTTTCCAGCCTCCCCCCCGTTAATTTAACGCCACTTGGCAGTCGTAAAAAACGCCAACAAATTGTCGCCTTTGGTCAAAGGAAAGAACTTGCGCAAAAGAGGATAAAGAGCCGGAAAAGAGAGAAAACAAAAAATCGGAAAAAGGTAAAACGGATACATTATGATCATCGTTATCAGGTCTCCAGCTGTTATCAGCTTATCGGACCCCCAACTGCCGAGCATTCAATTTGCCGTTTTATTAACCTGTCCGAGGGCTGACTACCTTCCTCAAGCTCCATTGCCACCTCTCCGCCACTACCAAAACTTTTCCACAATGGCAAAAGTTAAATCTGTTCACATTATTCAAGCATTTACGTGGCTTAATCCTAGCAAAACTTTCTCCCTCGCAGCCAATATTTTTTTCGTTTGTATTTTCTATATAGATTTTCAATACAAACACCCCTGGATATCCAACAGGGATTTGGCGCCGAAAAAATATATATATATACATTTTTTGTAATTTAAAGTTCTGGCGGAGTTTGGGCCATAACTATGCCGACGAGAGTCACGTCTGGCCATAAAAGTAAATGTATACTTTTGGCATATGCAAACATAGAAGGACTGCTTCTAGTTCAAGTCGTGCCTGGCATTTGCTTACAAGTGTTCCTCCAGGTAATTCTATAAAGTTTGGCCCATAAGTTTGCCAGAAATTATTGGAAGTAGATCGTTAGGAAGTTTTGTCTGGAGAAATCCATTTTATTGAAGGTCGTTTTTGGTTTATTATTGTTTCAGAAACTGAAGGAGATATACAGAGAAGCTGGAAGTTTTTGAAAAAGAAAATACATAAATAAGGAACCTGAAATTAATTCAATTAATCAATTTATTAAGGTTCCTTAACAATTTAAACCAAGTTCAACAGCTTTTATCATTCAACACAAATCCCAATTAAAATTTAAATTGAATTTATTCCCAAACCTAATTTATTTCTTTATAAATTTCTGGTATTTTTATACGCTAAAAACTAATAAATTAATAAATTTAAGGCCAAACATTTCTCTTAAATAAAAACTACGCCCAACAATTTATTTATATAAATATTTTTGCCCCTTTAAGAGCCATGGCTTAAACATTGAAAGCCAACAATCAGCGTACAGGGCCACAAATACAAAATACAAACTTTGCCGGCAACTCCAGCCCACAACTAACTGTCATAATACGTGCTCCAGATGCAGCAATAAGCATAATAATTCGGGGCAAGTCGACAGGGGGAGTGTGTAAGGACAACAAACCTCAGACAGGACAAACAGAAATAGAGCTTCAACTTCGACTTGACTTCGGTAGCAGGTCAAATGGGTAACAACAGGAGCAGCAACAGCAGCAGCAAATCTGGGGAAAACTTACGGGCCAAAACTCACCTCCCCTTCCAATGTAAAATTGTGTGTGAAATCGGAAAATTAGTCCCCAAGGAAGTTCATCGAAAAAATGGAGAGAAGGGGATTGGACCCAACCCGAATATGAACTGGCACATATTTCTGGCCCCCGAAAACCACAAAAGGGTACAGGGGAAGCTTAAAGCGGCTTTAAGTGGTCAAGAGCACGCCCCTGTGAGCGAGTTCCAGGAATCTGGTCCTGAACCTGGAACCCCTGACTCGGCAACGGACCATTGTCGGATGTCGGATGAGTTTGCAGATTCCTGGTTTGTGTAATTGTGGGTTTGGAGCACTGGTGTTTTGCTGTTTTGCCGTTGGCTGTTGTTTGCTTTAGCCCAAAACGAAACTGTTGCTGTTTTGATAGGGTTTTAGGCGGGATATACTGGTATTTCGAAGGACCAGAGGGTGATTTTTGGGTTTGAATTACCAATGCTTGCTGCATACGCCGAAAAGGGGAATTAATTGGGTGTTTATTATGAACTTTAAGTAGCGGGTTTGAGGAAGAAATAGTGGCATTAAAGGGGAATGACAGGGAATAGCTGCAAAATTAGTTAAATTATTTAATAAGTATTTTTCAAGGATTCACGGTTTTAATATATAACTTTAAATTAATTAAATTATACTTATAAAACTAAACTTAAACTATACAAGCCTTCAAGCCTTCGTCAATAGAATAACATTACCTCATCTAATAACAATTAAAAGTACAAAAAATTCCCTATCTAATGACAATTAAAAGTACAAATAATTCCCCAATAAGAGCCTCAATTATCTATAAAAATCCCAAATCAAAATATGACCCAAATAATTTGTGAAAACCCAAGCCCAAGCGCTAAGATCTTATCAAAATAAGCCCAGAAAACGAGATACGAGAGAGGGGAAACTATGTAACACAAACCTTATGCTGTAACGATCGAACCAAAGCCAAAGAAGGCCAACTGCCAGCTGCCAAACATCATCCTCTCTTTGGGCCGCTTTTGGTCTTTTGGCCTAATGCGAAAGGCAAACACAAAGGCCGAGACCGAGACTCACACACGTGCCAGCGCAGAGCAGCAACTTCTAAAATGAAAAGTGTTAAAAAACTTTTACTTTCGACGGCTCTACGGCTCTGAGGAAGGGCCAAGCGGTGTCGACCAAGAGCCGGCATGTAAATTAGCTTTTAAAGACCAACAACAAGAGAAGACCTGGCCAACAAGTGGCGCTCGGGCTGCGGGTAATTATATTGTGGTCACGTTCCGGCGGGGCATCTGTTTTATGGAGTGTTACACTTTAACGCCGATCTCTTAGCTCTTTTTTAGGTTGTGGAAAAAAGAGCTAGTGCTAATGACAAACTCTGGCCGGGCAAATTGAATAAGGCTTAAGCCTGGCGCTAAGTTATATTTAACGAGGATTTGGCTTTGACTTTGACTTTGGCCTGGGCTTTGAGGCTTTGATGAAGTTAAATGCGATTAAGAGCCTCTGTTATGCAACTCTAGATGCAGCCAACAGAGCGTATGGGTAATCATTGAAAGCCTTTATTTATTTTATTTTACCTTTAAGCCAATGTCGCTATCGATTACTGCCACTGATATGAAGGGGTTAAGCTTTAACCCTTTGCAGTGTGATAATGCATAATTACCAAGTACCCTAGAAGCTTGAAGTATATAATTTTGATCATTAAAGAACCATTCAAGCTTTTAGAAATAAATAATAATTTATAGGCTTCAAATTAAATCATTTTCTAATTAGTAGACTACCTTTGATGGCTTAATCACTAAGATTTAATCTAGTTAGCCAAATCAAATCACAAACAAAACATATTTTAATTGGAACTGATTAGCATTTTCATCTTGGGAATGTAATTAACCCATGCGTCTTTATTTGCTAGACATCTTATCTTGCCCGTAATTATGGACATTGAATTTGCTTACCAAAAATAAATCACAGGGTGTAATGTATGTCATTGTGAAATGTATCTGGCAATGATAGTAGTAGCCCGTAGCCAGCGCACATGCCGATATATGTGATTACTCAAATTGCTACAATTAGGCCTGGCCTGGCCTGGGCTCCATCTCTGCCTGGGCTTACCGGTGAATCCTGTGTGTGGGCTGGGGCTAATGCGGCTAATGACAGCTCGGATGAGGCGACGAAGGGCGGCGGTCAGGGTGTGCTCCTGCCCATTGCCATTATTAATTTAAATAGCCGCCTCGGACATAGATGGAATGGGGATTTCTACGGCTGGTTACGGCTGCAAACACGCAAATGCTTTACGGCTTTCAGGGGGTTCTGTGAATTCAAATATTACTGCAGCATTTCACACGTCTGCCTTGATAATTTGATAAGGCCCCTAGCCTAGCACATTTTTGAGATATTTTACTTATTGCTTTAGTTACAAAGATATTACATGACGGACACAAGTGTTTGCATTCAGGAAACACTTGTGTAAACTAATTTATTGTTTATTTTGTTTGGTTACTGAGGGACTTGTAAGTTCTGGGTGTAATTAAGAAGGTGTAATCAAGAAGATGTAATCCAGAAGTTGTTATTATAAGCAGATAAAGTATTAAGTTATAAACAAATCAAAATTAACAGGAATATCAAGGAAAGAAAGTTGAACTTAGGAATTAAATGATTTGTTTAATGATTGGTTACATTCTTCACCCTCTTTCCTTAATAAAAATTATACTTCTTTACGATCTTTGTACTTTTTGCTATTTTTTCCATAATTTACTATTAATCCTTAGCTCATTTAGCTCTGATATAATTTCCTTAAGCTTTACCTACTTTATGTTCCAGATTATTTCATTTATAATTATTTTAAGCCCGTCTGATTAGTTTTCGAAGCCACAACAAAGTTTGGCCAGCTTGAACTTAACTTTCCCACTAAGTAGAATCAAAGTTAAACTAGACAAACTTCAATTATCCATATTTTAAATTAAATAATTTCCATTATTGCCCCTAAACCATATGCTCTTTTTTTCCATAATCACCAAAATTAAATTGTTAAACTTTTTGATTGGTTTCAACCCGCAGCGAACTTTTCCTCAGCCTCATTTTTCGGTTTTGTGCATATCACCTGCCATTTAACCGTATAATTTGTGGTCTCAGATATTTACCTTTATTTTTTTTGGTTTTGTCGCTGCGATGAGTTTGTGTTTTGAGACAAAGGTCTCTCTCTGCGGCCGGCGCGTTGCCTCATTTATCATCTTTGTCCAGAGGCGGGACAACAAGTGCAACAAAAACATGGCCAGAACCGGGGAGAGCAGAACACTCGAAAAGCTCATTTGTTGTCATTTGTCCGACTGTCAGCCAGTGGAGGGGAGGAGAGGGGGGTTATTTTGATTGTTTTTTATTGTTTTTGCTTTCGTTTTGAATGGCATTTAAGCGTCGATTTGAAATCGCATTCACAACTGCCTGACTTACGCGCCGCTGGTTTCTCGGTTTCCGCTGAAATTCCCCATGGAAACAATGGAATTATCAGGTGGATGGGATGGGGGCTTCTCGTATATAATGCTGTCTATAAGCATGACGGCATATTCTTGTTAACAATTTGGAGTTTAGTTTTGTGTGACATGCAAGCGGAGAAGATGGGATTTTTGGTTAGAAAATAATATAAGATTTATTTATTATTTATATACATAATTTATGCAATTCATTGACTGATTAAGGCTTGGAAATATTTATTTTATAATGCCCAGCTGTCTTAAACTAATATTCAAAAGGTTTATTTAGGTTCTAGGCTGAATTTTCTATTTTATTTAGGTTAAAGAAGTTTTCTTAGCCTTTATTAATAAAGTTTAGAGTTTATCTGTCATAAATCGACTTATTTAACTCTTCTCTGCGTTAAGGGAGAGCAATAATTTCACAGTTGGCTGACTTAAGCAACTTTGGCCCGATAAAATAGCAATTACACTTACGATTCATGGCCTAAGAATTTCTTTATTGCGTTTGACTGAGCAGAAGTCATGTCAAACTAGCGCATTTTGTGTCTAACTAACCGCAAACGGCTTAAGGGAGCCCGAGCCCAAGGATTTAAACGCCTGGAAAAGCGGCAAGCCACTTGGTGAAAATGTAATAATGATGGAAAACATTTTCTCTTGGGAAGTCCCGGCCAAAGTTGAGTAGTTTAGTTTATGAAGTGTGTGGGCGGCGGCGGCCGGAGAGAGACAATTTTCCGCAATTTCCGCGATGATTTCAAGATGATTTGTTATTGCTGTTGGTTTTGCGGCCTTGGGCATTTATAGCCCACCATATTTATCAATGGGTGTTAAGTGTTATTAATAGTAGGGCTCATGATGAGGGAGAGAGGGCGAAAGATGCTGTCAAAAATTTGCACCAAAGCCGGAGATGATCTTAATGGCTTCGTACCGATAAGATCCCAGAATGAAGAGGAGAGGAAAGTCATTTCCGTGGCTTGTTTATAACAATTGCCGCCGGAGTTGTGCTTATCATTTATCACGACAAAAATAAAGCAACATTAATTTAGAATCAATGCAATTTATGGGGATGAATCACCCAGCAACCTTTGCCTCACATTTACATAATAATACTTCTCTGTTTGTATTTCTCTGGAAGAACAATCAAAAGCTTATTTACAATGCAATTTCGCAGGGGACAATTTATTGTCAGTCGGTGCCGAGACAGAGGATTACAGAACTTTCAGCATCACGACAACGAAATCTCGCGGTGGCGTATACGTAATCTGACTCGAGTCAGTCCGCCAGCCAGCTTGCTCCACATAATGTGCATAATAATTCTGCTCATTTAAAACGTGTTGGCTAGCCAAAAATTAGGCGAACTAAAAAAAAAGAAAAACAGAAAAAGTAAGGCCCCAGAGACAATGGCAAGTCGTAGAATTAGCGCTGCGTTCCACAATGAAAACAGAGCGCAAAACGGGAAGCTGTTCTACTAATTGCAGCGTTTCAGATTTCAGACATGTGTGTCTGCCTCTGTCTCCGTCTCTGTCTCTGTTGCATAACAAGCCACAAACAAAAAGCAAAGTAAAAAAAAAACACAAAAAAACTCTTCAAAAAGACTAAAATGAGAGTCACAGACGGTAAAAATGATTTCAGCATTCTTTTGCTGAAAAGAAAAGCCGCAAAATAAGTGGAAACATTAAGTGAAAAATTCTCAGCTTAATGGAGAGAGTAAAGGAAGAGTGTAATTATAAATAGATTTGGTTTTTATATTAATACAAATGTGTAACTTACTTAGGGTGGAGTCTTAGGTTTTATTGCAATAAAAATGTAGTTAACTTAAAATGGTTTAAGCTGAGAATAATTTGAAGAATTTTAGTATTGGTGTAAACATTTATTTGGAAGTATTTCTAATACTAAGTGTGCACATACTGTTATGCAATGTAAACTTGTGTACTTGTTGTATTTAGTATTATTTATCGATAAGACGATAAAGATCTCGATGCAGCGGAGCCAAATTCACTCGATAAGCGAAGGAGAAGAGTAAAGAAGCACTAACTAAAACAAATATAATAAAGCAGTTATAATAGAGACAATAATTTAAATAGGATATTTAAAATGTCAAAGGTTACAAAACAAGATCATTTCCTCTAACTGAATATTTAGGATTTTTGTTTATATCAGGATACATTCCGTACAAATATTATAATGAAAACTAAGATTAAAATTCTTTCACCCTTAAATATATTTAACGCACACTTCTCTGTAAAATATATATTAAAAATTAAACTCCTTAAATCCCAACTCAAATCCAGTTAACTTTTACAAGTATTTCCCCCATAAAATTAACTTAATTTTAAACTAAATCGACCCTGTAGTTGAGTTCATTCCCCCAACTCGGAACTCCAAAATAGAGCCAAACAACAATTCGTAAAAACGAGCAGCATATGCAGTTCCCTTAATGAGGGCTAGGAAAACAATTTAACGTGGGATGTGTGTCCTGTGGGTGTGGGAGTGTGTGAACATAGCTCCAGTTTATGAGGGGACTTGAAATAAAGGATGGCCAGTCAGCCAGAGCACCAGAGCAGCCACAATAAAACCGGAGCACGGGGCACATGATTAATGCTCGCACATATTTAATCATTTTTCATAGCAAAGTGACAACAAGGCTCTCTCGAGGAAAAGTCTTTAAGTAAGACAGTTTTCGGGGTTATGGGAAATGGAAAATGTTTTTTTGCGAGCAGACAAGCCTTGTCAATCGGAATTATTCGCCAACTGGACAATCAAGGAGCGTAGACAAAGCGGCTGCCACTCCATCTTGTGCTCCTCTTTTCGGTCTCGGTTTCGGCTTTGGCTTTGGCTCTGGTTTTGTGTCCCAATTGGGAGTCGCCTCAAACCGGGCAAACAAAAAAGCCAAACTAAAACTAAACTCATTTAACTTTGCCGTATTTTGATAGCATTTTACCTTGCCCAGTTCGCAGCAGGAACAACGAGGACGAACGGCAGCAGCAACAGGAACAACAAACAACTGTTATCAAAATGTCATTCATTCAAATATGTACCGAGTGACAGGGTGCCGGTGGCCCGGGGGCCAAAGGACATCTGCCTCTGTCCCTTTTACACTCTACGAAAATCACAAAAAACAAAAAAACAACGAAAATAATCCAATTACAAGTGTAAATTAAAGCTGGAGCTGGGCAATTTGCATTTTCTTTTCATTAAAGAAACACACTGACCCAGCACTTAGTCGGGGAAAAAAATATATACCATATCCCTCACAGCTGGTCCACGTTCGTAAATATTCACTACTGCTTGTTAATCTAATTTTAAGATTAATTTTATGAAGACATCTTGGAGAAGCTGTTGAGTCAAGACAGTGAATTTAATCTTTGATTTTTAAGAGAAAAATAGGAAAATAATTATTAGAAAATATTTTTAGAGATGTATTGATGAAATCTGATTCCTAGAACCTTTTTATGATTAATAAATATTGCGAAGGATATTTAAATTGGAAAAAGGTACTTTAGTAATTTTTTTCTTACCTTTCTATATTATTTAACATTTAAAGAAATTTTTATATATAGGGAAACCACAGAATAATAATAAATTACATCCAAACTCCCACAGAAACTTGAACTTTTCTTCTACTGTTATTTCCTTAAATTAAATTAAATTGAAACTATATTTTTCTGCCAGTGTCGCATTCTTTTCAATGGCCCTTTGTTGACTTTCTGCCCTCTCTTATTTCACACTCGGCTTTTCTCCTCTTTTTTATTTGCAGTGCCCGCCATTGAGAGCTCTAGCATTGCCTCCTCCACAGTCGTCACGGTCGCGGTCACGCCAAGCATCGCGGATAGGAGCAGCATCTCCGGAAGCAGCACCACGGAATCACCGGCCGAACAGCAGCAGCCTCAGGGTAAGGCCCCGAAAACTAATCCCACTCCTCCTCCAGCTCCAGCTCCTGGTTCAGCTACCAAAACTAAACTGCCAACAATGTGCATCTCTCCTCTGTCTCCCCCGATTTGTTTATAGGCCAGTGCCTGCAGAATGGAGCCTGGGTGGAGGAGACTGCCGTGCGCTGCGAGAAGCAGACCAGTTGCCGGGCCATCCAGCGCACAGGCCACTGCTGTCCCGATTATAAATGCGGTAAGTGCCCACACCCGAGGATGCTAGCCTCTCGGATGCATTTATGCAAATCCCCTTCTCCATGCTCACTCACTCTTCACCCTCTCTTCCTTGCCCGCAGATTGTGAAAAGGATGGCAAAACTTATGCCAATGGTTATAAATTGGTTGATCCGGACACGCCGTGCACCGTGTGCTACTGCAAAGGTGAGTTGGCATGCATTGAGTTCGCTCGGAAATTAGCCATCAAGTGTTTTTGGGGGTATCGGGTTACCATAATTAGCACGCACTTTGAGAGGGTTTTAATGGAGGTTGAGTGTTCATAGAAAGTAAAGTTTTATTTGTTTATTTATTACCAAATATTAATATCTAAAGATAACTTATTAGATTAAAAATTGAATTAGTAGATCAACTGGCAACAGAGTCCGCTGCAAGTTGACAGTATACAGAGTTATTCTAAATTATTTATTAGTTTTCTGCATCAAGATTTTATAAAATATATTATAAATGGACCCTTAGAAAATGTTCAATAGAAATAAAGCCTAAATATGAGTGAAACCATTATCCTCTGAATTATATTTAGATTCTATCTAACAAAATATCCTTTGAAACTCAGCAGCTCTTAATGTTTTGTGTAATTTTAAAATAAACTAGACTTAGAATAATAATTTAGCTTAAAATTAATCTAAATGTATGCTAAGAATATTCGAACTAATGTAGAATTGCATGATTTTTTTTATTTGTTTGCACATAGTAAATCATTAAACTAATAAAAAAGCATAAATTAAAAATTCAACCTATTTATTTATCAAAACAACTCACGGAAAATTAATTTTTATAGTGCCCTAACATTTCAAATTTATTTATAATTTATTTAAAATTTATTAAAATTCTTAATATAATTTATTTAATTATTATGGTTGTTAAGGTAATATCAATTTAATTTTGAACCCATTAACACTCAACTATTATTCAGAAACTGGTTTAAAATTGCGTTCTTAAATGTAAATGTTAAGCAAAAGAATTATAAGAATATGCAATTAAAATGTTCATTTATTTTTACTGCAATATTATACAAAAGCGTAATTCCTTTAGGGTTTACATATAAAATCTACATTGGTTCAACAATTTAAGCTATACAAAAAATAATAGGAATAGGGCTCTTGCAGCTGTTTCCCAAATATTTACCTCCATTTATTTTTGCAGGTGGCGAGATTGTTTGCAGCTCGGTGACCTGTTTCCGGCGCGACGACTGCATGCCCAAATATGTGCCCGGCCGCTGCTGTCCGGAGTACGACAACTGTCCAAGTGAGTGCCATTAACCACTTGACCACTAGTTCCCCACTAATCTAAGTCTGTTCCTCCTATCCCCTAGTTCTGGACAACAATCCGCCGCTGGTCGGCGAGGCCATGGGCAGCAGCACCTCCACCACACAGAGGCCAGCGGCCCAGGCTCAGCCGGCGGGCTTCAACTGGAACATCACCATCAAGGAGATAACCAAGCCGACGGAGATCCGGATAACCGATGACAACAAGGCCAAGCCGTCGATGATACCCACCCGGAAGGTGGGAAACAGCAACCTGCTGCCCACCACCGAGGGGCCATTGCCGACCAGCTCAGGATCAGCGGATAGCACCACTACGGCGACGGCGACGACTCCTGCGGCGTCTATGAGTACTCCCCCAGCAGTCAGCACAACTCCCTCGACGGCCATGTCGCCGGTGCCTCCTGCAGCAACAGCAGCAACACCAACACCGGTCACCGGAGCAACACCAACGCAGGCCAGCCAAGACAGCAACCCCAAAGCCCAGTCAAGCGGCAGCAGCGAGAGCTTAAAGCTCATCGCCTCCGTTGGCTACATCGAACGACCACTGGCCCCGAGCAGCAGCAACATCGTGGAGCAACAGGTGAAGCCCCTGGTCACCTACAATGCCGAGGGACTGCAGGCGTTGGCGGAGAGCGATCCCAGCAAGGTGAACATCAAGCGGGAGTACACCACGGAGGGATCGGTATCTGCGTCGAGCACCAGGAACTACGAGGAGGCAGCACCCCTGAATGCAGGCCTGTTCATCCAGGACGGATTTAGGGATTCCCTCATTGAATCCTCCGACGGAGAACTGGAGCCGGACACAGCGGGCAGTGACAACATCTACCACATCATCTCTACCACCGAGGGACCCGGCAGCCCCTCCAACAAGATCACCACAGATGCACCGCCCAGAGCCAGCGAGGCAGCCTCACACACCGGCAACAGTACCAAATCGGAGATGGATAAGATCAGCACAGAGGCACCTTCGGCTGCGAGCAGCGAGATGCCGCCGCCGAGCTCCACCCACCACATGGAGGTGGAGGATGACGTGCCCCAGGTGGAGTCCAATCCCGCCTATCCCTCGCTGCCCGAGGACGATTTCAGTCTGCGCGACGTCAACTTTCCCCTCGTTGAGCTCGAGGACATTGCCGAGACCGAGAAGGATGAGCCCAGGAGCATACCCAGTCCCTTTGAGGGGGACACCAGGCATGTGAAGTTGGCGCCCGATGCGACCCTAGATGGCAGTGGCAGCGGCGGGGGTAGTGGTGGTGGTGACTTCGATCTCTACCAGGAGCGCTCCTCCACCACGGATCATATGATGGTGGCTGCCTCGTCCGTTCGGGAGAAGAGCGTCCTGGTGCCCCTGCTGATGTACAGTGGCGAGGACATATCCGGGGAGATGCGCGTCCAGAACGGCAGTGATCTGCAGCAACTGGAGAAGATGGGCCGGAACGAGACGGGCGAGGAGGCGGAGCTGGGCAGCGGCGAGATCCGGGACCGCGAACCCATTACGCCCAGATCCATGCCGGTCTCTGCTCTGGATATAGATGAGCTCGGTTCGGGAGCGGGTCAGGTGGGTGGAGTGAATCCCAAGGAGGATGCCGAGAGCCTAAAGCTGGACGAGAGCCAAGAGTCCAGTTCGGTGGACAAGTACTCGGCGAGGGCCGAGAAGAGCTTCGTGGAAAGGGCCCTCCCACTGGGACGCCTGTATCTGCAGCGAATCTACTGAGGAGGCGCCGCAGGGGAAGTTGGTTAACTTGGAAGATCAAACCTTTATTGTATATACATACACGGCAAAGCAGAGCTGCCCACACAAGGCACCCGAGGCAGTCGGGTTTTCACACGAAGTTTGCCGAAGGGTTCGGGGATCCCCGAGTGTCCTGTGTGAGCAGTCCTGTCGTCAAGCCTAGTAACTTGGAAACGCAACCATTCAAGTGAGCGACAGAGTTAGGTTAAGTAGCCAGAAAAGGGGAGAGGAGATCCTTTGAAGATTATCATTTCCATAGACTGCATAGACGACCATCTGAATTTATCGACCTACGAACGTAATCATAGCTAAGTATGATTGGCAAAGCTGGGCTCCCCAAATGCAATAACGAAATGTTTCATTATCCGGCAATCCGTATTGCCTAGTTATATATATTTCTATATTTATACGTAGCGACCTAAGTGCACCCAAGACAACCATCCATCCAAGACAACCATTGCCACAAGCGCCCACAATCGAAATTCATCGAGTAAGAAGGAGAGAAAATGTTTAACTTGTTTTATCTCATCATGATTTTATTTAATTTGTAATTTATTAACCTAAAGAACGCAAGAGTATGTGGAAATGATTCGAACTATTCGCTCTAGCGGTGATTTATATTTTAAAATGCAAAGGCAAACTACTATTTAGTCCTCTTCGATTTGAAAAGCTTTCAAGTTTAGACTGAATATGGCAAAGTTTTAATTTAAAGCTAATTTACTCCTACATTTAACAACATAATTTATATATAAAATTTAACTAATTTAAACTTGACATTGAACGAGCAGGGAACGATTCCCAGAAGGATTTCGAAACTAACGAACGAGCAGAGCAAAGTGTCAAAAGTGAAAAGCAGTCATTTTTTAGATAATAAAAAAATACTTTTATGAACATAATTTATTTAGGCGACGATCATGCACACACTTTCACTACACACAAAACACACTAATTTTTTGAGAAGAAGTAAACTACATTATGGAAATACTTTAACTAGCGTTAATTTAGTTTGAAGCTCATTTTAAAATGTATGAATTATGAAATAAAAATGAAGTAATTCTAGAGCAAGCCGAGTTTTTAAAGGGGTTAAAGGAAACTAGAGGGGGTGGAACTTAGGTGAGTTTTAAGAGGCTACCGGAGCTCATGGGATAACTCAAAATTGCCTACGTGTGCCGGGTCTCAACATCCAGGTGAGCAACCCCGAAGGCCCTATGGACAGTGGTCCTACCTGCTGGTTGCGCAACCAGCATCTGCCACGCCTCTGCCCCATCGAATCCCTCATTACACATGCGAGTGCATGAGGCGGCAATTACCGAGAAATTAAATAAACAAACCGAACGAAGCAGCGACGGCGACGACAACTGTTGCATCACGACCCAAGCCAAGCCGAGACACAAGAGCTGCCGGCGGGGCAAAGTGACTCGGGTTACATCGCAGTGAACCGCAGTGCTCAGTGCTCAGTGCTCACTGTCCAGCTGGCTTACATAACAAGGTTGAGGATACCACAAGCCCAACTCCAACGATTTATGGTTAATTCGTATGCGCAGCGGGATCAGCAGCAAGCAGCAACAGCGCGGAGAAAGTCGCATTAGGAAAAGGCCACAAAAAGCGAAATAAATCAATCCGAACCGATCGAGAGTTTGCAGAGGAACCAACTGGTTTTTCGGGGGAGGATCACCTCAGCTTTCGCTTTCGAAAGAAGAAAGAAACAGAAACGCTTCGATTAAATATGGATAGTGCTCTTTTTTCTTTACATTTATTACCGAGAAACTTAACAATGAGTGTGCGATGAATGCATGGAATTTAACCTACGACCTCAGTTGCGACCGATCTGGTCGACCTGGGACTGCAGGTTGTTTATCACCTCGGAGGGCACCTGGTCGCCCAGGATCTCGAAGAGGTTGATGCGCTGGTTGCCGGGTATCTGCTCGTACGCCCCCAGCTCGATGCCCTCCTGCACGTTCTGGATCTGGGCGTCCTTGGGGATGAGCAGCGTCTGCTGCGCCTGCCGGATGGCCTCGTTTGTGTAGGCGGCACCTTCGCGACCCTGGGGCAGGGACTGGGCGCCGGCCAGCAGCAGGGCGAGCATTGAGCACAGCGCGAACACTTTCATCTTGTTATATTTCGGGGATAGTCTGCTTTCGAACGAACTGCAAGGGGACAGTTTTTGGTGTTATCGAACTATCGAATTTCGCTTTCAAAAAACGAGCCTGTCTTACCTTGCGCGCGGCGTTTGTTGTAATGTTTCGGCTGCGCAGGCGCCGTGCCTTTTTTATAAGCTGACAGCTCTGGGCAGCGGCGCTGCGCCAAGCTCTGCCGCTGGAAGCCCCGAAAATCTGGAAAGCTTCAGCTCCAACTCTTTCATATTCCATTTCGCCTCGTTTCTGGTTTTGGTCGGCAAAAAAAATTAACCGCTGCAGTGTTATTACTTCCAGCTTAATATCCCAGCGACCCATTAAGGTAACTACTTTTTTTTATTGGAAATTCATTTCTTGGGCATTTGTCCAATTTTAATGCGAAGGTTAAGCGCCACTTCGGAAATGTCAAGTGGCATTTAACCTTCCAGTGCGCGGCCAGCCCCAAAAGTGGTCTTTCAGGTGCCATCTGGTTCGTATTAATAGCCAAAATCAGAAAAAAAAATATTAAACATCAACAATTACCAGTCTTTGAAGAGTCATTTACAAATTGCTGCCACGGCTGGCCGTTTTTTATTTTTCCGTTTTTGCGTAAGACGAGCAAACGGGAGGGAAGTGCGAGCACGAGAAACCAAATTACAGCAAATCATCGACAGCGGTGCCTGCTTTGCTTGCAAAAAATGTTTAATTAACGTAAATTGTGAAATTAGCTCGTATCTTTTTTAAATGCTTATTTGTTTTTACTATTATTTTAATGGTGTAACAGTAAGCGGCAGATTTTTAGGACTAATCTCTCGGTAAATTCATATTTATTCCAGATTCAAATTAAAAATAATCAATAAATCACACATAGATAGTCACAAATAGTTTATAAAAATATAAAATTGTAAAATTCGTTACGATCATTTTCAAAAAACCGTTGCTTTCGATAGCGATAAGCTTCAAGTTTTTCATCGAAGCTCACCTTTGCTCATCAAAGTTTCCCACCTTTTTTTAAATCGTTACGTTTTTGTTCACTTACGTGATTTGATTACTTAATGTCAGTTTAGTGTGACCAGTTGCTGTGGAGTAAAAAACGATCTGGCTAGAAAATAGCTAAATCACTTACGTCGTAAATCTTCACGTTTTTGTTCACTTACGTGGTTTGGTTACGTTTCGTTCGGTCAGTGTGACCAGCTGCAGTGGGGGAGAAAATCCTGATGAATTTCCGCGTAATTTGAGCCTATTTAACGGAAAACCTGGCGGCCACACTGCAAAAAGAAAACAACAAGTTTACCAAGTTTAAAAACACGCTTTTTCGAATCTTAATTAAATCCGTTAAAAGAATTGTTTATAGCGGTGGCTAACCCACTCTTGGAACTATTAGAAGTTAAGCCTCAAAAAGCAGCACAGTTGCCGGCAAACACCGCTCCTCGAGAGTAACAAAAGTCAAATAGGAAAACGCACGTGGGCCCGGCGATGGATGTGGAAAACGGCGAGGGGCAGGTGCAGGTGCACCTTAAAACCAAACAAGAGCAGTGAGTATCCAACAGAGGCATGAATGAAACTGTCACTACAAAAGTATCTTCCCAGTTATGCTGTGCCGGATGTGCCTTATGCCATCGATGGAACCGTGGCCACCGTTGAACTGAACACATTCGTCAACGCATTGTTGCAGAAGGATAGCGCCGTCGTGGACTTCGACTTTCTGGTGTTCGATGAGTACCTTCGCGGCCGGCTGTGCGATCACCTGCGCGAGAAGGCCATCAGCTTCGAGGACGCCATCGAGATCGAGTATGTGGAGCGCTTCCCGGCGCCAGAGCCGCAGGACTGCCTGCTCCACGACGACTGGGTGTCGGCGGTGAAGGCCAGCGGCAAGTGGATTCTCAGCGGCTGCTACGACAACACACTGAACATCTGGACCAACAAGGGCAAGCACATCCTCACCATTCCCGGTCACACGGCGCCCATCAAGGCGGTGGATTGGATTTCGCTGGACGAGGAGAACGGTCGCTTTGTGTCCACCTCCCAGGATCAGACGGCCATGCTGTGGCAGTGGAACGTGGCCGCCAATTCGGTCGAGTGTGTTTCCGTTTGCAAGGGCCACGAGCGTGGCGTCGATAGCGTCAGCGTGAGTCCGGATGGCCAGAGATTCGCCACAGGCTCCTGGGACACCATGCTAAAGGTGTGGTCCGCCGAGCTGGACGATGTCGGCGAGGGCTCGTCCAAGCGGATGAAGGAGAGCGGCGTGAGGGTGCGTACAAAGTGACATTTTCTTACCTGATATCCTTTTTAAACTGGACTTTTCTTTGTAGACCCCCAAAATGACGCTGCAGGGACATAGGGAGAGCATCTCAGCTGTCCAATGGATGGATGCCACTACCCTGCTGACCGGCAGCTGGGATCACACACTGAAGGTCTGGGATCTGAGCCTAGAGGGCATCAAGACCGAAATATCCACCAACAAGTCCATCTTCGATGCCAGCTACTCCAAGCTCAACCGCCTGATCCTTACGGCCTCGGCGGACAAGAATCTGAGGCTGTACGATGCCAGGACGAACCGTAAGATCATCTTTCTGCAGTCTTATTTACCAAGTCCGACTAAATCAATCCCTCTATACCCTTTCAGAGGGATCTGTGGTACGCAACACTTACCTCGGACACAATGCGTGGGTGCAGACCGTCATGTGGTCCACCACGGAGGAGTTCCTCTTCGTCTCCGGTGCCTACGACAACCAGAACAAGCTGTGGGACTGCAGGAGTCCCAAGGCCCCGCTCTACGATCTGCTGGGTCATGGCGAAAAGGTCCTCGACATCGATTGGTCCAACCCCAAGTACATTATCTCCGGGGGCGCCGACAATTCAGTGCGAGTCTTCAAGTCGCGCAAGGCGGTTTCAGACGACATGGAGACAAAGTAAACCTAATTTTGTAGAAAAGAACCCTTATAAATACGAAATAAGTTCAAAGTAAATAATGTATAAAATTAATTGCGCTTTTGTGTTTTCATTTTTATCTAAAAATCTCCCTAAAATCTTATATGTTTTATTGAAGAAAGTTTTTAAATTTTTCTGGGAGAAAATTGAAAGATTTGACGGGGAAAACCACAAATGGCAACACCGCCTTCAACAATCGATAAGAACCATCGATTACAGTATTTTGTGTAAAATTTAGTATATTCTGTACATCGCGCGGTATTTTCTGTGGCATATTTGAACGGTCGCAATGCGGCCACACTGAAACAAAGATAAAGACGGCTTTTTCCCCAATCAAATTTGCAAAGACCGATTTTAAGCAAATAAAGACGCCCGCGAAGGTGCCAATTTCGTCGCGACACACGTCCCCCGTACCGCCCAGCACGGACGACGCGAGCAGAGCAGGACAGGAGCTGCACGCCCACCCACAGCGAAGGCCGAAGGCGCACGAGTGCGAGCGAGAGGGCAGCAGCAGGCGACAGAGGCGAGCGAGACGTTTTCGCAAGTGTTGTGATAGAAAAAAGCGAAATTAACTGCGACAACGAGGTGTGTATCAGTGGAAAGTCGGCCAGAAATGCTCCGATTAATCAGCAGCACTCCGTTACGCGAAATTGTGCAATCATGCTGCATGCAGCGGGCGGCGCGAGGAGCAGCGGCGGGGCATCATCAACGTCCAACAGCGGCGGCAACGCGTTTTGCAAATGTCTACTGCTGATTGATTTTTTGCCGCATGCAGCTGAATGTCTGTTTTGCTCGGCCTGCACGGAACCGTATCCACCGATTCAGGGTCATTGGAATACCCAGGTCCAACGTAGTAGACCCCCCGGAGTGCCCCTCTTGTGCGCCGTCAAAGGGTTTTTACCAAAATGGCCGCTGCCCCCGGCCAATAAAAAAATGTGTGCGTTAGTGCAAAAAAAAAAGGCAAAACCCCTGCGCGCCGCTGCTCCCGAAAACAGAGTCGTGTAGGCTCCACTCCGAGCTCCTCTTTGCTTGGTCTGGAAACCAGGTCAAGGACCCTGCGGGGCTCCAAGAGTCACATGTAAACCAAGGCCTTTAGAGTTTACATTGGTAAACAACGAGAGGTTCCTATGGGGGAGCTGTCCGATAGAGTTCTACTTTGAAGCGTAATAAAATGAGATATCTGAAATTTCTGGGATTTATTTCTAAGAATAGCAAAGTTTAAGGTATTTTTGATGAATCATTCCTAAGAGAGTGGTGAGATATAGTAGCAGTAGGATGGTTAGAACCTAAATAATCCTTAGCAAATCATAACAATGCATGTTATCAAAGGTTCAGATAGTTCCCTTTGTAATTATAATTAATAATATAAAAGGGAAAGTAAAATAAGGAGTGATAATCGTAGGAGTCCCAGAGATCTCTATGATTTCGAAATAGTATTCAAGTTTCCTTGCTACAAAGCAGGCCATTCAAAAACTGAATCCCTGTAACTAATAGACCAAAACTCTATTCCATTACAGCCGCTCGGAGCTATAAATAGTCATGTCTTCAACGCCAGCAGCCGGCAGTGCCGCCGAGGTGGCTACCTCCAGCGCTAGCTCCAATGCCAGTGCACCCAGCACAGCGACCAGCAATGCCAGCAACGCCAATCAAACCACAACGCCAGCCGCCACGACACCTGCTCGTGGTGGCCGGGGAGCTAATGCCAATGGTGGAGCCTCTGGCAGCAATGCCGCTGGCGGTGATGAGCCGCGCAAGGACACTAAGCCCACGCCCAGGATATCCAAGTCGTTGGGCACCTCGGCCAAGCGCATACAAAAGGAACTGGCCGAGATCACACTAGACCCGCCGCCCAATTGCAGCGCCGGGCCGAAGGGCGATAACCTGTACGAATGGGTTTCGACCATCCTGGGACCACCGGGCTCCGTCTACGAGGGCGGAGTGTTCTTCCTAGACATACACTTCTCGCCGGAATATCCCTTCAAGCCGCCCAAAGTCACGTTCCGTACGCGCATCTATCACTGTAACATCAACAGCCAGGGCGTGATCTGCCTGGACATACTCAAGGACAATTGGTCGCCGGCGTTGACCATATCAAAGGTGTTGCTGTCAATTTGCTCCCTGCTCACAGACTGTAATCCAGGTAAGGAAAAATCATCAGTAGTCATCAGTCAATCCTTTAAACTTCATCTCAAGATCTCCTAGTTCTATTTATGACTCTTGACACCCTTTTCCCTTTAAACATTTACAATTTGTATGCTATTTTCATTGAAAAATATATACTTCAAATATAGAAAGAGTTTCTGCTATAATATTCAAATAATTATGCATGCCGAAGCTAATAATTGTGGAATTTTCATTGAAATATTCATACTTAAGATATAGAGAAAGTTTCTGTAATTATATATCAAACAAAAAGCGCAAAATTGGTTGAATCCATACAAAAAACAAAGCCGAACAAGCATGTTAAAGCCAAAGGGACTCCTTTGTCCCCGAGGGAAAGGTCAACCACTTCTTTAAATAAATATTTTAACGTGATTTACCACTTCTTTTCTAGCCGATCCGCTGGTGGGCAGCATTGCCACGCAATATTTGCAAAATCGAGAGGAGCATGATCGAATTGCGCGTCTCTGGACAAAACGGTGAGTCTTACTCATTAAGTAAACAAACAGATCCTAGCAATAAATATTTTCGAAATACTCTCGCAGGTACGCAACATGATGCGTAAGATCTGGCTTCGTACATGTACCACAATCTACCGAAAACTGTAACAACAGAAACGAAAATTCGCATCTTGCAAAGGAGGAAGTCTATTTTATAAAACTATATATATTAAACTACGCTAACTATTAAATTAACAGTAACAATTACCATAACACGTACAGAACAGCAGCCGCCAACAGCCAGGAAATTAGTCGATCCCGTTCCCGTTCCCCATACATATTTATATCGAGTTTATACATACAAGAGTTGTAAAAAAAAAACATTTGGAGATATCTTTTTTGTTTGGAAACGCGTTATGTTTTAGATCGCTTAGCAAACGAAAACATTGAGACGAGTTGGATACACATTCGATAAGAAACTGCATCGTAAATTGCACATATTGACATATATTGAACTATAAACTATTCAACTGCATAAACAAATAGAAATACAATTAGTTTACATTATATGTGTACAGTGTTAGGTGAAAAATGGAGCTAACGAGCAAAGAGAAGGCCTATTTTAATGCATAATACTTGTAACAAAAACAAAAGTATATATTAATAACACACACAACCAACAATGTCAGGGCATCAAACTTCGTAAACGATATTTTCTCAATCGCTACAAAAAAAAAAAAAACACGAAAAAACACTGGCCACAGCAAGCAAAAATTCTCAACAACAAAAGACTAAGAGTGGTAAACGAAAAAACGAAATAAATCTATGTATACAAAACTTAAGACAACCTATTCCAAATTCCAAAACGAAAATATACAAGTTTTTGTTATTTATATATATTAAAAAGAAAATTCGATTCGGTTTAATTTATTAATGTGATATCTGTAAGCGTTTGAAATTAGTTTTTTGGCCAAATACCTTTTAGAAATCAAATCTATGAGCATTAACATTAATTTCGGGCTTGAAATGGAGTCGAAGCGTGGAGCTGATTTATAAAAAGAAAAAGAGAAAGAACAACAGAAAGCGAAAGTATATAAACAAACCAACTTCCTATTATGTTGTAGTTTTAATGACTAAAAATTGTCACATCCATGAGAAAAACTGAACAACAAATTGCATAAAACAAAAAGAAAACTAATTGTAAGTTTTTTCGTAAACAAAAAAGAAACTGAAATCGAGGATGGAAAATGATCTTAAATAAAAAATAATGGAAAATTCTTAAGGCTTTGGGGTTATTTAATTGTTGTAAGATTTGGGATTTTGAATATAACTTTAAAAGGGTCTCTCACTGGATCACTATTGGATTTCCCACTATAATTCCCAACTGGGTTGTTGGTGAGCAAAATAAAGCTCCATGAAGGCTCCCTCCTGAAACCGCTTTATAGCTAAGGATGTGTCTTTGTGTTTTTGGCTACAAGTCGAGCTTTGATTTATCTTTTCTTAAGATTAAACCTCCTGTACCTCGACTCTTTCAGGATCCTTCTTTGATAAATAATATAAGTTCAATTTTATTCGATATATGTACGTGGTTTTCTTTGTTTATATAAAATATGTTTCTTATTACAGTTATTACTCATAAATATATATAATCATACGCTCCCCGCAGCTCGTGGAACAACAAAAATCATGGCCAACCCCCCTCGTTCCCGTTCCCGAAGTATCATCCTTAGAGATACATGCCATTGACCAGAAAGTCGGCCTCCTGAGAATAGGGCGTCTTGCCGCCCAAGCGTCGTGCCCTCCGGCTCACAGTGCGCATTCGGCAGCCAATGAGAATGGCCAAGGCGGCAGTGACCAGCAGACCCAGGGTTAGGGAGAGCACAGCCCCGCCAGGACGCTCCGAATGGCCGTCGTGGTCCCGGAACTCCATCGCCAGATTCTCGTGAATCATCTTGTACTGCTCGTGCACGGCGGAAACGGGAACGAGCAGGGCTGCTGAAGGCAGTGAAGCCACCGCCGAATCCTGCTGCTGTTGCTTATTCTGCTCCAAAGCTAATTCAATGGGATCCTTGGCTGTTTTGGCCTTGACCTTCTTGTGCTTGTGTTGCTTCTAGGGATAAAAAGGTTTAAATATGGATAAAATTAAAGTTAGGTAGCTAGCTACCTTCTTTGGAGCCTCTGTGTACGTTTCCTCGTCGTAATCCTCGTAGTCCCCATCAACCGATGGAGCCTGGTGCTTGCCCTGAGCTGGAGCCGCATTTAGGACTGGCAGCATGGCCGCCGTCTGGTGCTGAGCTGGAGCTGCTGGGGCATAGACCTGAGCCTGTTGTGGTTGCTGCACCTGCTGCACCGGCAACTGTTGCTGCTGCTGTTGGGGCCACACCACATTTGGCGGCATTTGCTGGCCAGAGGATGCTGCCTGCTGAAGCTGCTGCTGAGGATTCTGTGGCTGCTGCTGAGGATTCTGTGGCTGCTGCTGTTGCTGTTGCTGTTGAGACACATACATTCCGGAGCGTGGCAGCGACATTCCATACATGGCTTGATTGCTGTCGTAGCCCGACACTTGGAGCGGTGCTGATTGCCCCTGAACTTGCACCACAGATGGTGCTCCGCCCTGTGCCTGCCCCTGGAGCTGTCCCTGAACCTGGACATTCGCCGGCGGCTGCTGCAGCTGGAGGCCGCCTTTGTGACTGAAGATGTGGCTCTGCTCATCTGCAAGACAGTGAAGAAGGCGGCACAAGGAAGTAAGAAGTGTGTCTCCCAACTTAACGCACAGCTAATTGAATTAATTACGAGTAGACAACAGAGCCGCAACACGCACACAATACACTCTACACACCATTCACACCACATCCGTAAATCAATTTTGAGCGACGGCAGCCCCCAGACTCCCCTTTCACACAATGAAAACTGATGGGCAATTTGCGATTTTCCCAGAAGAAAAGCTTGGCAGCGAGCGAGCTCAGGGAAAGGCAGACAGCAGCTGGCCGTGGCAGTGCGATTATTGCGTGAGCTCCAATGGCTCCAATTTGTGTGCTAATGTCGCACACTGGGCGCCATAAGCTCCTCCTCCTTGGGGATGGATCATCCACCTCCGGCTTGGTCCCTTTCCCTCATAAATATTTACTTAATTTTTAGTTTTGTCTGTGGCCTGGGCTCTAATTGCTGCTGGACATCCAATCGAGTTTAATTAAAATGTTAAATGTGAAAAGAGGAAAGACTAAAGCGGAAGACAAAGTCACTTAGGGAAAAGGGAGATATAGTTGTAAATTTATAGAGTTAGGGGAAATCGGTGAAATGAAGTTGGAAGAAAGGTATGTTTAAAATTGAGACTATTAAAGTTCGCAGCGTTAGTTAGAGCTTTAAAATTGAGGAAAGACGGCTTAATATTTTATTTTAATATAATTTATATTTATTTTTATTTATTTTGAAACTAGAAAAACTAACTTAGCCCCTAGAAAAATATGTAAATACTTCTTACAAGTACAAACCCTTTACCTTATTCTATTTTAAGTTAAGTTTTGACCCTTCTATTCCCACTTTAATTAAGTTTCTTCTACTAACGAGCTTATAATATATATTTACCTGTGCTCATGCTTCCCGCCTGTGGCTGTTGCTGCTGCTGTTGTTGCAGTTGCATTTGCTGCTGCGGCTGTAGCTGCTGCTGCTGCTGCCCCTCGGTAATCATCTTGCGGTTGGCCCAGGCAGCGGCATCTTCGCGATTATTGACCATGGGCGGTGGTGGAGGCGGCGGAGGCGGTGGACCCAGAACAATGACATGTTGTGGCTGCTGTTGTTGCTGCTGCTGCTGTTGTTGGGCTGCTACCTGTAATTGCTGCTGCACGTTCTGCACAGGTAAATATTGCTGCACCATTGGCTTCACGGGCTCCACGATGCTGTTGCTGTTGCTGCCACTGGATTTTGTGGAACTGGATGATACGGTATCGCACTGAAAAGTCGGTTAGTTAGTGGGTTTCAAAAACGAACGCTGGAGGATGAGGGTCAACTCACTTCCGGTCCCTCGTCGCTGCCATCTTCGCACTGGGGAATGCCATCGCAGGCGTTGTACACCGCAATGCACTCGCCGGAGTGGCAGGTGAACTGGAAGCGGCTACAATGCGCAGTGGGAACTGTAATCGGGCAGAAATAGTTACTTATATAAACCAGAGAGTGGAGGGAACCAACCATGATATACCCCGTACTAAGTTAAACCTTAAAAGCATTGCCTACTTCAGGGAGTTCCCAACTCTGTCAGATAAATCATTTTAAGGTACAATGAAAGGATGTATTCTCTGGCTTCCTTTACCAACTTAATCTTAAATATCCCATTCCCCTATATACCCCTACATTTCCCAGAGTATCAAAACCCACAAAAACCCAGCCACAACAACTCACCACCACTTTGAACTGGGTTAACTGCCGCTTGGGCCACACCCGCTCCCGCTCCAGATCCCGAGCCAGTGGGAGACACCGCCAACGAGCCCGCCGAGGGCTTGTCCCTCGCTTCCGGCTTAAGCTTGAGGTTGCTCAGCTCCCACTCCTGCTGCGAAATGTTGTTGCTGGGTATGTGCGGCAACTGTGGACGCGGAGTGCTGGCCAGCTCGCTGGTCTGCCTCGCCTGCGGGGTCAGTACGGCGCTCGTGTAGTTCGAGTGCCGCGTGAACTTGCAGTGGAAGTTCTCCGGCGGACCGCACTCGAAGAGATAGCAGTAGCCGCCGGTCTTCCGCTCGAAGATGTATACGTCGCAAGAGTCCGTCTCGCAGCAAAGACGCTCGCACTCCTCAATGGTGTCCAGCTCGAGGCCCTGGAGGTACTTTCCACCAATGGCCTGGGATTCCCCAGTGCGAATTATGGTGTTTTTGTGGACATCAAAGTGACCTAGGGGAGTGGAGTTTTAATATAAATCAAGGGAGTTGGGGATAAACTATTTAGTTTAATTTTAAATTAAAATATGGACCTTACCTATGCACACCTCCAGATCCATGCGCTTGCTAAGGCGATGGTCCGCTGGTGAAGATTGCTGCGGATGCGTGGCCAGGTACTCCACCTGCTCTGCGGTGGCCGCTGCTCCCGCGATCATCATCATCGCCAGCAGCAGCACGTAAATGGCCATCATATCGTCGGCTAATGGTTATTTCTGTGGTTTTACGGTCACGCCCGGAGCCTTTCTTTTATTTCTTTTTTTTTGGGCAGCTGGCTGTCACAGTTCACCGGGGGAATGGGTACTCGGAGGGGGTGGTTCCCGGGGGAGGCTGTTCGAGGGCTTGTCGTGTTTACAAATTTTACACGCTTATTGATTTTTGGACTTTTCCTCAGAGCTGCCACCGAACACACACGTTTCTTTGGTTTACACTTCAACGCGTTGAAATATTTACAGTCTCTGACTTTCTCTTGTTTAGAATTTTTCACTGATTTGGTTTTTGGTAAACTTATATTTTTTTTTTATTTTTACCTTATAAGATGACAAAAAACGTGAAGCGGCCGAAAATGTAAACCAATGGAAGTGTACAGGAAATTTGTAAACTTTCTCCTGACAGCTTTTTCTTTTACGCACTGCTATCGGAGAGCTTTTGTTATCAGCTGACGCGGGGGTGGTTGTTATCGATAAAAGTGGCTAATCCAGGGTGTATTTTCCACAAATGGGTCCTTCCTCTTCCATATGGTTTTTCGTGGAAGGCGAAAGCTCTGCGCTCTCTCTCTTGGAAGCCACCATATGTTACCGCTTTCAACCCCAACCTTGCGAACCTTGTAACGTTTCTATATTGTCAATTTTGAACAACAAAAACATCGGAGGATGTCGACCTGTCTCTCACAGGAGTCTTCTTTAATAGGCTTTGCAATTGCAAAACCACAAACATGGGGAACACGGAGAGAAAAGGAAGAACAATTATTTATACATGACTTTATTTAACTTATTTATAAATATTTATTATATTTTATGTTCTTATTGTATAGAGTTTTGTATAATAATAATTGTGACACACAACTTAATCTATTCAAGTGTAAAATATAAATTTAGGCGAAATATAAATCAAACAAAAACACCTCTTAACGAGGTGAGGTAAAAGTGACGATGGCACATTCAACTCCAAAAATTTCTGATACCAAATTTTGTGACGATTAACAAAAATATTAAAAAAAATTTAAATTAGTTTTAAAATCGGCACGCTGCCTGCCGACTTTGAAACTAATTAATTTTTTTTTTAATATTTTTGTTTAAATAATTATTAATCGTCACAAAATTTGGGCCGTCTGGGTGATCACGCCGCTCTTACGCTCCGCTTGGACTGCTGCCTCCTCCGCTGCCCTCCTCTGCTGTCTTCTGGACTGCCGCTGCAGCCTCTGCGGCCACTGCTACAAAACTCCCCAACAGACTGCCTCGCCTCACGACCTGCCTCGCTTTTTTATACCCCCTCCGATGATTCCTCCGATGATTCGAGGAATCCTCATCGAGGAATCCTCAAGGCCTCGCTCTTTTATACCCCCCTTGCAGCTGCCATTCAACAGCTCTCTCTCCCGCCAAAACTTCTTTCTCTCAATTTCTCCGCTTTAACTCCATCTCTCATACTGCTTTCTATAATTCCCAACTGGTTCTAGCAACTGCTGACCTATAATAGAGACTGGATCGAGGATTCCTCGAGGATTCCTGGATCGAGGATTCCTGGATCGAGGATTCCTGGATCGAGGATTCCTGGATCGAGGATTCCTGGATCGAGGAATCCTCGATCGGGGAATCATCGAGGAATCATCAAGGAATCCTCGATCGAGGATTCATCGAGGAATCATCGAGGAATCATCGAGGAATCATCGAAGAATCCTCGATCGAGGAATCATCGAGGAA